>JARQOD010000885.1:0-118845 GCA_033576555.1 Oophaga sylvatica
CCTGACTATGATTTCGACTATTGATAATGTTCCTGGTTTTGTTCATCCCTTACCCTTCTATCCTATTAGTAATAAAAAAAAATAACTAAAAGCCGTTACGGTTGCTCTGATTTCTTTTCATCTTGAACTCACAACTAATTGTAAGTCACTAATTGCTCTTCTTGTCACTAAATGCATTTGTCATTATCCTGAATGCAGCAGTCAGGCTCATATTTCTGTCCAGCAGTTACACTGATGATCCACTCAGTACCAGTCATTGCACTTTCCCACAAAGCTCTCCACAGAGGCGAGATATTGAGTATTGAGGCACGAGTTTCTCGCATTGCACTCACAAGTGGGACACCGGCCTTAAAGGGAATCTCTCAGTGGGATCGTCATTACTAAGCAGTCTATATGGAAACGTAAGTCACAGAAAGTTGAATAAAATGATACCTTGATATCGGCGATTCGATGTTTCATTCCTGAGAAATCCACATTTTTCTCAATATGTAAATGAGCTAAGATCTGTGGGACGGACGTACATCTCCCAGAGAATCTGCCTTCGGAGGTTATTTTTTCCTCCTCAGCGGACTTTGGTTTTTTGGGGTTCCATTATGGAGCTGATAAGAGTGATTGGCTGCACATGGTCACGTGAGGATTGACACGATATTGATGTCGATGACATCTGCACCCACACCCTCCACCATGACCACGTGAGTCCAATCACTGGCCTCAGCACCAGAAGGGGGCGCCAGAGCAACCAAAGACTGGCACGGAGGATGGAGAACTGCAGAGATGGACAGATGGGAGCCTCGGACAGGTGGGTAGAATGTCTACCACTATTATTTAACTATTTCCATCCCTTCCATTTATTATGCCTTAGGTTAGAGTCACACTTGCGAGTGCAATGTGAGAAACGCGCTCGAGTCTCTCGCCTCAATACCCGGCACTGCCGCCTGCACTCGGACCGGAGCGTTCAGCTGCATAGAAATACATGCAGCCGCACACTCCGCTCCCGAGTGCCGGGTATTGAGGCGAGTTTCTCGCACTGCACTCGCGAGTGTGACCCAGGCCTTAGTGTCTGAGAGGAGCAGAATAAACTTCTTACAGCAATTGGAGGAATTTCAATTTGGACTAAATTTTACTTGGACAGAATCGGATCTTCTGGTCAATTATAGCGAATCTGCCCAATAAGATTCTCTCCTCTCTAATGTGTCTTATGTGAGGGCTCCGGCAGCCATGGCATTGTGCAGATCTCCATAGTTGATCTATGCAGTACTATATTATTAGTTTCTAGAAATGTATCTCCAGTGACGAACGGACTTCAAGAAATTAGTCTAGAAGATCATATAAAGACTTCTATATATGGACTGTTAATAAGGATTGATTATTTACCATGAATTGTCCTTTTCTCCAGGTACGCCCAAGTAGTGCGCCATTAAGACTTACATCAGAGCTTTGCAATGAAGAAAATGGCAAAGCGGAACCTGAATACTCCAAAAAGGGTGGAATCGGCTTTCCTGGAAAGGGACATCTTAACATTCTCTGATTGTCCCATTGTGGTCTTCATGCTCTGCTCCTTTCCATCTAAATCTCACCTCTGTATGGTCATGGAGTATGTGGAAGGTAGGACATGTGCATTATATTATAGTCAGTCTATGTCTGCTGACATCATATAATTAGGATTAGTCCAGGTGATTGGTTATATCACCACAGAGCATTTACTATAGGTTATATATTACATACATGCCCAGAAAGTCATTGATCTGTGAGCAGGGGTACTATGGGGCCCATGAGTTCTAGGGGGCCCAGCATCACTTGGCATTGGGCCACATCACTCCTATCATCACAATTTCAGCATAACCGCATCCTCAGAATGTGAATGCAGCTGATAAAAATGGCGCATCAGGAAGCCGAAAGCTCCCCGATCCACCATTCAGCCCGTGGTTGTGAGACTGTGGTCTGAGACTCCATACACTGCAGGGCAAAGTAGTTATAGCATCACGCCTGTATTGTGGAGTCTCAGTACTCACACTGTACTGACCAGAGCAGCACGCCGTGGCAATGGGGCGAGGTGAATAGTGCTTTTTTAATGTCAGCATTTGTAGGGGCGATAATACTGATTGGGTGGCTGTGGGGGACATAGTACTGTGTGTGAGGCAATGGAGTCTGCTAATACCCCCATATTGACTTGTTGACTGTGAATGCCCCTGTACAGAGTGGGGTCTTCATACTGAGTGGTGTGCTGTGGGGTCCTCATTCTGTGTTAGGGTCCAAATTATGTGTGAGGTGCTGTGGGAGCCTTTATACTAAGTGAAGACATGTGGAGGCCATTACATTGTGTGAGAGTTTGTTTGGGACATTACACTGAGTATAGGGACTGTGGGCGCCATCATACTGAGTGGGGGCATCATACTGACAAGTATATGTGCGGTCATCCTGTATGGAGTAAGATTCACTGTGGGAAACCATACTCAGTGTGTTTGGGTGGGGGCACTTTTGAGGGCATCATACTTTGAAATGGCCATAAAAAGTATAATGCTGGTGAGAACACTAAGGGGCTTCAATAGATGGGTAGATAGATAGTAACGTCAGCTGTAGACAAGATGTGATATCACTGACCACATTTCACCACTACTTTAATCTAATATTATGTGCACTATTCATTATATCTGAATATGGTCTTTCCTGCCAAATATCTCTGCTCACTTCTCATTATACATCATGGTGATCTGCTTTATAAACCCCTCACCGGTCATATTTCTTTTTTTCTACAGGTGGAGACTGTTACACCCTATTAAATAGAAAGGGCCTTTTACCTGTCCCCTTGGCCCGCTTGTACTTTGCAGAAGCGGTTCTTGCTGTAGAATACCTGCACAGCTATGGGGTGGTGCACAGAGACTTGAAGCCAAAGAAGTAAGTGCCCCCTGTAGTATGATAAAGGAAGTTATCATTTATTATCATATAGTCTGCAAGATTAAAACCATCTTTTCTTTCACAGCCTCCTGATAACATCTGCTGGACACATTAAAGTTGCCGATTTAGGGCTTTCAAAAGTTGGTGTCATGATACCAAAAAACAACATCTACAAGCAATCAGCAGAGGACATCAGCAGAGAGTTCCGGGACCAAGAGGTCAGCATCACTTACAGAAACGCAGCTTGTTCTTTACTAATCTCATCACACTGTTGTTTCTACTCTGAATTCTTCATTTCTAGAGATCTTTTCCGCTGATATTTTATCTTCTGTCATTGTGTTTTTATGGTGAGAACTTGTCATAATAATGGTATCATCAATCTCATCTTCTAATGGTTTCCAGGTCTGTGGCACCCCAGATTATGTAGCCCCAGAGGTCTTCCTGAGAAAAGGCTATGGAAGACCTGTTGACTGGTGGTCAATGGGGATCATACTACATCAATTTCTTAGGGATTTTTACTATTTCATGGGAGATACCCAGCTGAGACTGTTAAAGAAGTTATCTCTGGTAAGAGTAATAATCCAATCATTGCTTTGATTGATTACACTGGTTTACTTATTTTCTTTGCTTTATCTTACAGTGTAATAAAGATGTTTTATTTTCTGTAATTTTCTATATAACAGGACACCTAAATTGGGATCATATTCTCAATCCTCCCTTCCTTGCTCGGCGCCTCATCACTGACCTGCTGATAAAAAATCCTGAACAAAGACTTGGGACAGGTAACAACTTGCTCATTAAACATAGTACATATCGCTCATGTCCATGAGAATCAGCACTTCTCTATCAGCTCATCCATTTCTAATTCTTCATAATATGACTTTCAGTAAATTTCCTTCATGTTTGCTCAGAAATGTCATTAGTTCAGATTTAGTTAAACAGTTCAGATATGGAACAGTCTTTGACAATATCCGCAACACTTTTGTTTTGTATTTTCCAGGAGGAACTTTTGAGGTCAAGGGTCATCCATTCCTGATTGACTTAGACTTTGACAACCTTATAAGTCAGAAGCCGGAGTATGTTCCTCAGCTTTCGACAAACGTGGACACAAGATTCTCTATCGGTAAGTAGGAGACATCATCTAGACTAAGCAGCTGTTTGTCTCGTCTACCATAGTTTGAGACAATCGGTTCCCATTAATATTACGGATAAATGGTGACTGTGTTATATTGACAACCTCTAATAATACTTCATTATCTATGCCTTGTAGAAAAGTTTAATTTAAAGAAACATCTGGTCTCAGAGGATGAGGAGGACAATGAGAGCTCTGACTACCAAAATTTTACATCTTCTTCTGAATGGCTTTCTAAAGTAAGTATGAGAACAACAAAAAATGTTAAAAAAAATACATCTAAAAGTAAAATAAAAAAAGTATTTCATATCTTCTTTTTGTCCGCATTTAGCTCTGTACCACCGCTACCAGGAGGATGAATAATGAGGATCCCAAGTCACCTCCAGAGTTTACCCAAACATCCTGCACAAACATCTTAGAAACGTGAGTAGATTATAGGGTCATTACTTGCAGCTCCAGGCTGATATATGTGCACAACCCCAAATATAGGACATAAATAACATATTATCGATTACAGCATCCATCGCCCCATGATTATTAAGCTTCAGAAACTGCTGATGGTAACATCTTATAACTGCAGCCAGTCATGCACTTTTAGTGCTGCCCACACTGTAGGAGATGTAGTAATACATGCCAGCCATTCTTTGTAGTTGTTTTTCGCTCTGCTCTATAAAAGGTAGATTTAAGCAGAAACCTTCCCCAATATAACTCTCATATGTCCTAATTGGCTTTATAGTTGGTGTTAAAATACTGAGGCAACACCTTTTAAACAGCATTTACTTGTGATTTACACGTTTTTCTTCTTCCAAACAGGCAGAAAGAATCTTCTCCTGCACCTATTAGAGATGATGCTATTACTATTACCAGTTTGTCATCCTTGTCCCCATTGCCAGGTATGTATATATCTACAGCACTACAAATGAGAATGTTGACTTCAAGTCTCAAATAGTTCCACGTTTTTTCTTTAATTGGTCTCCTATGCTGTCCATGTTTCATGGATCCCAATTATGTTGCCCATAGGCCCCAAACATTTTGCTAATTTTGTACAGTTTTCCCAGATTACCAGATCATTCATCTGGAGCAGATGTTTTCTGTCAGTGATGGGACGGTCGCATGTATGATGGCTGACAATGATCGCTGACTTCTGTATGATAACAAAGTCTTATAAACACTGCACTCATGGAAAAAAGTTGCTTCAAGTGAATATTTATTGAACATATAAGGAGCAGCGACAAGTAATTTGACGTTTCGGCCTCCACTAGGCCTTGATCACAAAGTCGCTGTGAAAGACAGAAAGTGAACATTATAACAGGTGACAAAGGAGATAAATATATATACAAAAAATATATACAAAAATATATACAAGTATAGGATAATACGTAGTCCATGTCGTAGTATATGGGTGGTAAAATAATAGGCATGTGGTTCAATATAAAGCGACAAGACATGAGTAGGGGCTAGGTACAGGAGAAAAACAGATTAGATGATACATTGAGATATCAGAACCCAAAAAGTGCATACATTTCTTTGAACACATACCCTTATTGTGTTGATGTAAAGGGGAATATTCTGGACATCCTAGCACAGGACTAGTCCGGAGGGGCAGAATATGATCCTTGTTAGAGTTACTGGAATAAATTAGGATAGAATGTATCATAGAAATCCAACATAGTATATCTCTTATATATGGTCCATAGTTATAATGGTTGTCAGAGTTATGTAACTAGCGGATAATTAAATATAACGGTAATATGGTACCTTTAGAACACTAGACGCATATATCACATGCTTGAAGTGTGATCCTGTAGGGGACGAGGTCAGGGTCAAGTATATATGGTCAGGGTCTTAAATATAGGACCGCTTGTAAAAGGTAGAGATCACAGAGTTATATTGTGTTCACATGGATATAGATATTGTATTGTGTATTGAACGGTATTTACCAGTAGTGAAATGATAGACCGCCAGCTGGAGAGTTTCTATACAATTGCTGCTCAACTGTAATAAGAATGCATAGAGTAAGTTGGCTCACATCAATGTATATGTATATTCCTGTGTGGCTGAGGATATTTACCGTTCGTGCAGAGATGAGTGGCCAGCTATAATGCTCGTCAGCATAAGTGGTAGGCAGTAGCTGTGGGGTACATAATGGTAAGTAGTGTGTAGGTACCGGTAATATTACTTATCTTAAGTTGTGGGAGCTCACATCCGTTGGCGGTGGTATGGGATCCGGTCCAGAGCATTGGTGGCTCAGTGTAAATGCTGGCACATCCGTGCCTAAGCATGCGGGGACTGTGGTGAGCTCACAGCAGCGCTATAAGAAGCGCTTGCTAGTCACATGGCCGGATGTGACGTCACACGCCGGCGCATGCGCAGTAGGGGCCAGCACCAACGAGAAGCGCCCACAGGGCAGAGAGTGCGCCGTCACCAGTCGGCGCCTGCGCAGTGAGTGTGAATGGAAATGGCACTCACTGTTAGATAAGCGCTATTAGGTGGTGGGAGTACCAAATTGGTGCCCGAGTGGTCGGGAGTGATCTAGGTGTTTATATCGGCATTGTATTATGGCGGTAGTAGTGTATAGCGGTCAGAGATAATAAATGAAAAATAAAAATAAATCATAATGCAGTGATTAAATGGTATGATGCATAAACAAATAAATAAATCATACAGAATAAATTAGATCATATGAGAAAATAAAGTAGCAAAAAAGGTAACAAAAAATGTAAATAAATTAAAGTAAATTAATAGATAAATTAAATCATGCAAGAAATCATAAAAGTAACAATAATGGTAGGAGTCCAAACAAAAGCAAAAATAAATAATAATAAATGAGGGAAAATGAGGGAAAATAAATGGGGGTATGGGTCTTACCATCTCAACTGTAGGGCAAAGCCAAATTTATGGGAACCTATGGATTGTTCTGGGGGAAGAGAAGGAAATTATGTTAGCCAGTCCATCTCCCTGTTTAGACCCTTAGGATGTAGTGTATCTAGGGTATATATCCAGTATGTCTCACGTTGTTTGAGTAATTTGATGTGGTTACCACCTCGTCTGGGTCTGGGGACGCTTTCTATGACCTGGAACCTTAGTTGGGCTACGTTGTGTTTGGCCTCCTTAAAATGGGCTGGCAAAGGTAGCCAAGTTTTTTCGCATCGGATAGTCGATTTGTGACTTGAAATCCGGTCCCTTATGGCCTGAGTGGTCTCACCCACGTATAGCAGGCCGCAGGGACATTTGATGATATACACAACAAATCTAGATTCACAGGTGAAAAAATCCCTGATGGGGAAAGACTTCCCAGTGCGGGGGTGTACCACTTCGTTGCCTCTAATGATATTAGAACAACTCATGCAGTTCAAGCAGGGGAATGTTCCTGTTCTTTTTTGTCCAGTTAAAGTTCTAGTGGTGGATTGTCTGCAGGATCCTAAATCAGCTCTAACTACTTTGTCTCGAATATTGCTGGCCCGTCTTGTACACATGAGTGGTGGGTCATGGAGAATTTGAATGTCAGGATATGCTTTGGTAGGAGTGGCCAGTGTTTTCTTATTAGATTGTGTACCCTGCGCATGGATGGGTGATGATTGTGTACAAATGGAATACGCGGGTTTTTATAAACACTGATAGCGGTGTCAGTTGTTCCTACCTCGTCTATCGCTCTCATGGATTCTATATTGAGGAGGTCAGTGGGTAGTTGCGCACCTTGAATTTATTGGCCATATCCTGTATTCTGGTTTCCCTGAGTTGTGGGTCAGATACAATTCTGGTAACCCTTTTGAATTGCGATCTTGGCAAACTATTCTTCATTGACTTAGGGTGACAGCTGTTGTAAAGGAGTAGACTGTTACAGTCAGTCGGTTTGGTGTAAATATCTGTGCTCAATCGACCATCCGTGCTTTTGATGACCCGGGTATCAAGGAATGTAACATTACTGATGTCATGTGTTATAGTGAAGGTTAGCTCCGGTGTGACGCTATTGATGTTGTTGAAAAATTCGAGAAGACTTGATTCATTGCCCGTCCAGATACAGAAAATGTCATCTATGTATCTGACCCACATGGTAGCGTATTGTGTGAATATGGGATTGGGGTAAACATGTTCTTGTTCGAACCGATCCATGTAGATATTTGCGTAGGCTGGCGCTACGTTCGACCCCATGGCGGTCCCAAGGTCTGTACATAGAATTCGTCGCCAAAAAGGAAATAATTCTCCCTAAGGACCAGATTGAGTAGGTCTAAACATAGTTGGTTGATGTCTCTATCTACATTAGCTTCCTGCAGACTAAGTGACACAGCTCGAATGCCCTTTTCATGAGTGATGGACGTGTACAGGCTGTTCACGTCCATTGTGCATATAATGCTGTCGGGAGGGACGTTATTGATGGTACGTATTTTATTTAAAAAGTCACTTGTATCCAAAATAAATGATTTAGTTGCGTGGGCATGTGGTGTTAGAAGTTTGTCAAGGAAGATAGATAAAGGGTTCAAAATTGAATCCGTGGATGCTACGATCGGGCGTCCAGGTGGGTTGTGGAGGTTTTTATGTATCTTAGGGAGGATGTATAGGATAGGGGTGACTGGATGGTGGTTGATCAAGAATGTTCTTGTTTTGCTATCAATGGTTCCCCGTTCCAGGTGGTTGTCTAGAACTGAATTGATTTTGTGTCGTATGGAGCTGATTGGGTCTCTGTCGACTTTCTTATAAGTAGTGGTGTCACTGAGTTGTCTCCTGATTTCAGAGACATAGTAGCTTTGTTCATGACTACAATGGCCCCACCCTTGTCCGCAGGTTTAATAACAATATTGTTATTGTTCTTAAGTGAGTCTAAGGCCTGTTTCTCAAGGGGATTTAGATTGTGGCGGACAGGGAGGAGACCCAATTGTTGGTCATGTATGGTTTGTCTGATGTCTCTATCTAGTAACTCGACAAATGTCTCGACTGCATGGTTTGTTTTAGGCGGCATGAAACTACTGGGATTTCGTAACCCAAGTTCGTCAATTGAGATACTTGGTCCACTGTTACGGTCAGGTATTGTGCCGGCAGAATTGAGATTGGGAGTAGTGTTCCCTGAGAAATGTACTTTGAGCCTAATGTTTCGGTAGAAACGGTGAAGGTCTTTCTCTAGTTGAAAAGAATCCCACTTAGGGGTAGGACAGAATGATAGGCCCATGTTTAAAACCTTAAATTCGAGAGGGGAGAGGGAGTAATCAGAGATGTTTACAACTGTGTTTGGACTCCTACCTGTGATCTGAGGATCATCTGGCGGTCCACTTCTCTTCTTCCTTGACCTCCTTGTTGTCTTGTAGTTTGTCCTAAAAAAGCCGGTCTTGTGCTTGGGGCACCGCCAGTTTCGCTGTCAGAGCCTGCGGAGGAACCCCCTGCAGGTGAGGAGCCCCCCGATTGATAGTAGCCCCCTTGTTGCCGGCGGAACCTTGGACGTTGTCTCCGAATTGGTGGGTCCTCCCATCTGTAGACCTTGTTGGATAAATAATCCTCAGTGTCCCTTTGGAACTTAGCCCGTTTCCTTTCCTCTAATGTTTTCTGATGGGTCGCTAGGATGGAATCCACTTTATTCTTGAGGGTTGTGAATTCAGAAGGACTCAAAGTAGCTGTCAGTTGTGTTTCAATAGTTGAGATTTTCTCTTCTGTCTCCTTGATAGCTTCCTGGAGGTGTTCTATGGTGAGTAGAATTAGATCAAGGGAGCACTTGTTGAGGATTTTTTGAAAGGTGTCACAATATTTCTCGTTGTCGGCGAACAGTGTAGGGCGTAGATGGCTGCGTAGGCCACGAGGGATTTTACCTTGCCTGTGGTATTCCCCCAGGGTGGCACAATGTAAGTCGTAAGAAATAAGTTTTTTCTTCTCCTTTTCCCAGTCCCGTGTCTTCACGTCCTTGCTGGGGATATGTAGGAAGTCGGTTTTTTGTTCTTATTCGTTGAAAGAATCGTTGCAAACCAGAGGCATCGCATATGCATAGGGGTAAGTTGACATGAGTACGCACGTGGCAAAACCAAAAAAGGACAGTAAAGATCAGCAGCGAGGTTTGGCACTCGAATAAGGAACTTGTGCAATGAAGGTCAAAAACTTCAATATAAAGTCTTATAAACACTGACTCAGGAAAAAAGTGCTTCAAGTGAATATTTATTGAACATATAAGACACGACAGTAATTTGACGTTCGCCCCCACTAGCCTTGATCACAAGTCGTGTGAAAGTACAGAAAGTGAACATTATAACAGGTGGACAAGGACCCATATCCATTTATTTTCCCTCATTTTCCCTCATTTATTCTATTTATATTATTATTTATTTTGCTTTTGTTTGACCTACCATTATTGTTACTTTTATGATTTCTTGCATGATTTAATTTATCTATTTAATTTAATTTATTTACATTTTTTGTTACCTTTTTTGCTACTTTATTTCTCATATGATCTAATTTATTCTGTATGATTTATTTATTTGGTTTATGCATCATACCATTTAATCACTGCATTATGATTTATTTTTATTTTTCATTTATTATCTCTGACCGCTATACACTACTACCGCCATAATACAATGCCGATATAAACACCTAGATCACTCCCGACCACTCGGGCACCAATTTGGTACTCCCACCACCTAATAGCGCTTATCTAACAGTGAGTGCCATTTCCATTCACACTCACTGCGCAGGCGCCGACTGGTGACGGCGCACTCTCTGCCCTGTGGGCGCTTCTCGTTGGTGCTGGCCCCTACTGCGCATGCGCCGGCGTGTGACGTCACATCCGGCCATGTGACTAGCAAGCGCTTCTTATAGCGCTGCTGTGAGCTCACCACAGTCCCCGCAGGCTTAGGCACGGATGTGCCAGCATTTACACTGAGCCACCAATGCTCTGGACCGGATCCCATACCACCGCCAACGGATGTGAGCTCCCACAACTTAAGATAAGTAATATTACCGGTACCTACACACTACTTACCATTATGTACCCCACAGCTACTGCCTACCACTTATGCTGACGAGCATTATAGCTGGCCACTCATCTCTGCACGAACGGTAAATATCCTCAGCCACACAGGAATATACATATACATTGATGTGAGCCAACTTACTCTATGCATTCTTATTACAGTTGAGCAGCAATTGTATAGAAACTCTCCAGCTGGCGGTCTATCATTTCACTACTGGTAAATACCGTTCAATACACAATACAATATCTATATCCATGTGAACACAATATAACTCTGTGATCTCTACCTTTTACAAGCGGTCCTATATTTAAGACCCTGACCATATATACTTGACCCTGACCTCGTCCCCTACAGGATCACACTTCAAGCATGTGATATATGCGTCTAGTGTTCTAAAGGTACCATATTACCGTTATATTTAATTATCCGCTAGTTACATAACTCTGACAACCATTATAACTATGGACCATATATAAGAGATATACTATGTTGGATTTCTATGATACATTCTATCCTAATTTATTCCAGTAACTCTAACAAGGATCATATTCTGCCCCTCCGGACTAGTCCTGTGCTAGGATGTCCAGAATATTCCCCTTTACATCAACACAATAAGGGTATGTGTTCAAAGAAATGTATGCACTTTTTGGGTTCTGATATCTCAATGTATCATCTAATCTGTTTTTCTCCTGTACCTAGCCCCTACTCATGTCTTGTCGCTTTATATTGAACCACATGCCTATTATTTTACCACCCATATACTACGACATGGACTACGTATTATCCTATACTTGTATATATTTTTGTATATATTTTTGTATATATATTTATCTCCTTTGTCACCTGTTATAATGTTCACTTTCTGTCTTTCACAGCGACTTTGTGATCAAGGCCTAGTGGAGGCCGAAACGTCAAATTACTTGTCGCTGCTCCTTATATGTTCAATAAATATTCACTTGAAGCAACTTTTTTCCATGAGTGCAGTGTTTATAGACTTTATGATTGAAGGGTTTTTTGATCCCGTTCACTTGCACCAATTCTTTATTCGAGTGCCAAACCCTCGCTGCTGATTTACTGTCCCTTTTTTGGTTTGTGCACCGTCCGTACCCATGTCAACTACCACCTATGCATATGACGAAGCCTCTGGTTCAACGATTCTTTCAAGAATAAGAAGCAAAACCGACTTCCTACATATCCCCAGCAAGGACGTGAAGACACGGGACTGGGAAAAGGAGAAGAAAAAACTTATTTCTTACGACTTACATTGTGCCACCCTGGGGGAATACCACAGGCAAGGTAAAATCCCTCGTGGCCTATGCAGCCATCTACGCCCTACACTGTTCGCCGACAACGAGAAATATTGTGACACCTTTCAAAAAATCCTCAACAAGTGCTCCCTTGATCTAATTCTACTCACCATAGAACACCTCCAGGAAGCTATCAAGGAGACAGAAGAGAAAATCTCAACTATTGAAACACAACTGACAGCTACTTTGAGTCCTTCTGAATTCACAACCCTCAAGAATAAAGTGGATTCCATCCTAGCGACCCATCAGAAAACATTAGAGGAAAGGAAACGGGCTAAGTTCCAAAGGGACACTGAGGATTATTTATCCAACAAGGTCTACAGATGGGAGGACCCACCAATTCGGAGACAACGTCCAAGGTTCCGCCGGCAACAAGGGGGCTACTATCAATCGGGGGGCTCCTCACCTGCAGGGGGTTCCTCCGCAGGCTCTGCAGCGAAACTGGCGGTGCCCCAAGCACAAGACCGGCTTTTTTAGGACAAACTACAAGACAACAAGGAGGTCAAGGAAGAAGAGAAGTGGACCGCCAGATGATCCTCAGATCACAGGTAGGAGTCCAAACACAGTTGTAAACATCTCTGATTACTCCCTCTCCCCTCTCGAATTTAAGGTTTTAAACATGGGCCTATCATTCTGTCCTACCCCTAAGTGGGATTCTTTTCAACTAGAGAAAGACCTTCACCGTTTCTACCGAAACATTAGGCTCAAAGTACATTTCTCAGGGAACACTACTCCCAATCTCAATTCTGCCGGCACAATACCTGACCGTAACAGTGGACCAAGTATCTCAATTGACGAACTTGGGTTACGAAATCCCAGTAGTTTCATGCCGCCTAAAACAAACCATGCAGTCGAGACATTTGTCGAGTTACTAGATAGAGACATCAGACAAACCATACATGACCAACAATTGGGTCTCCTCCCTGTCCGCCACAATCTAAATCCCCTTGAGAAACAGGCCTTAGACTCACTTAAGAACAATAACAATATTGTTATTAAACCTGCGGACAAGGGTGGGGCCATTGTAGTCATGAACAAAAGCTACTATGTCTCTGAAATCAGGAGACAACTCAGTGACACCACTACTTATAAGAAAGTCGACAGGGACCCAATCAGCTCCATACGACACAAAATCAATTCAGTTCTAGACAACCACCTGGAACGGGGAACCATTGATAGCAAAACAAGAACATTCTTGATCAACCACCATCCAGTCACCCCTATCCTATACATCCTCCCTAAGATACATAAAAACCTCCACAACCCACCTGGACGCCCGATCGTAGCATCCACGGATTCAATTTTGAACCCTTTATCTATCTTCCTTGACAAACTTCTAACACCACATGCCCACGCAACTAAATCATTTATTTTGGATACAAGTGACTTTTTAAATAAAATACGTACCATCAATAACGTCCCTCCCGACAGCATTATATGCACAATGGACGTGAACAGCCTGTACACGTCCATCACTCATGAAAAGGGCATTCGAGCTGTGTCACTTAGTCTGCAGGAAGCTAATGTAGATAGAGACATCAACCAACTATGTTTAGACCTACTCAATCTGGTCCTTAGGGAGAATTATTTCCTTTTTGGCGACGAATTCTATGTACAGACCTGTGGGACCGCCATGGGGTCGAACGTAGCGCCAGCCTACGCAAATATCTACATGGATCGGTTCGAACAAGAACATGTTTACCCCAATCCCATATTCACACAATACGCTACCATGTGGGTCAGATACATAGATGACATTTTCTGTATCTGGACGGGCAATGAATCAAGTCTTCTCGAATTTTTCAACAACATCAATAGCGTCACACCGGAGCTAACCTTCACTATAACACATGACATCAGTAATGTTACATTCCTTGATACCCGGGTCATCAAAAGCACGGATGGTCGATTGAGCACAGATATTTACACCAAACGACTGACTGTAACAGTCTACTCCTTTACAACAGCTGTCACCCTAAGTCAATGAAGAATAGTTTGCCAAGATCGCAATTCAAAAGGGTTACCAGAATTGTATCTGACCCACAACTCAGGGAAACCAGAATACAGGATATGGCCAATAAATTCAAGGTGCGCAACTACCCCACTGACCTCCTCAATATAGAATCCATGAGAGCGATAGACGAGGTAGGAACAACTGACACCGCTATCAGTGTTTATAAAAACCCGCGTATTCCATTTGTACACAATCATCACCCATCCATGCGCAGGGTACACAATCTAATAAGAAAACACTGGCCACTCCTCACCAAAGCATATCCTGACATTCAAATTCTCCATGACCCACCACTCATGTGTACAAGACGGGCCAGCAATATTCGAGACAAAGTAGTTAGAGCTGATTTAGGATCCTGCAGACAATCCACCACTAGAACTTTAACTGGACAAAAAAGAACAGGAACATTCCCCTGCTTGAACTGCATGAGTTGTTCTAATATCATTAGAGGCAACGAAGTGGTACACCCCCGCACTGGGAAGTCTTTCCCCATCAGGGATTTTTTCACCTGTGAATCTAGATTTGTTGTGTATATCATCAAATGTCCCTGCGGCCTGCTATACGTGGGTGAGACCACTCAGGCCATAAGGGACCGGATTTCAAGTCACAAATCGACTATCCGATGCGAAAAAACTTGGCTACCTTTGCCAGCCCATTTTAAGGAGGCCAAACACAACGTAGCCCAACTAAGGTTCCAGGTCATAGAAAGCGTCCCCAGACCCAGACGAGGTGGTAACCACATCAAATTACTCAAACAACGTGAGACATACTGGATATATACCCTAGATACACTACATCCTAAGGGTCTAAACAGGGAGATGGACTGGCTAACATAATTTCCTTCTCTTCCCCCAGAACAATCCATAGGTTCCCATAAATTTGGCTTTGCCCTACAGTTGAGATGGTAAGACCCATACCCCCATTTATTTTCCCCTCATTTTCCCTCATTTATTATTATTTATTTATTTTTGCTTTTGTTTGGACTCCTACCATTATTGTTACTTTTATGATTTCTTGCATGATTTAATTTATCTATTTAATTTAATTTATTTACATTTTTTGTTACCTTTTTTGCTACTTTATTTCTCATATGATCTAATTTATTCTGTATGATTTATTTATTTGGTTTATGCATCATACCATTTAATCACTGCATTATGATTTATTTTTTATTTTTCATTTATTATCTCTGACCGCTATACACTACTACCGCCATAATACAATGCCGATATAAACACCTAGATCACTCCCGACCACTCGGGCACCAATTTGGTACTCCCACCACCTAATAGCGCTTATCTAACAGTGAGTGCCATTTCCATTCACACTCACTGCGCAGGCGCCGACTGGTGACGGCGCACTCTCTGCCCTGTGGGCGCTTCTCGTTGGTGCTGGCCCCTACTGCGCATGCGCCGGCGTGTGACGTCACATCCGGCCATGTGACTAGCAAGCGCTTCTTATAGCGCTGCTGTGAGCTCACCACAGTCCCCGCAGGCTTAGGCACGGATGTGCCAGCATTTACACTGAGCCACCAATGCTCTGGACCGGATCCCATACCACCGCCAACGGATGTGAGCTCCCACAACTTAAGATAAGTAATATTACCGGTACCTACACACTACTTACCATTATGTACCCCACAGCTACTGCCTACCACTTATGCTGACGAGCATTATAGCTGGCCACTCATCTCTGCACGAACGGTAAATATCCTCAGCCACACAGGAATATACATATACATTGATGTGAGCCAACTTACTCTATGCATTCTTATTACAGTTGAGCAGCAATTGTATAGAAACTCTCCAGCTGGCGGTCTATCATTTCACTACTGGTAAATACCGTTCAATACACAATACAATATCTATATCCATGTGAACACAATATAACTCTGTGATCTCTACCTTTTACAAGCGGTCCTATATTTAAGACCCTGACCATATATACTTGACCCTGACCTCGTCCCCTACAGGATCACACTTCAAGCATGTGATATATGCGTCTAGTGTTCTAAAGGTACCATATTACCGTTATATTTAATTATCCGCTAGTTACATAACTCTGACAACCATTATAACTATGGACCATATATAAGAGATATACTATGTTGGATTTCTATGATACATTCTATCCTAATTTATTCCAGTAACTCTAACAAGGATCATATTCTGCCCCTCCGGACTAGTCCTGTGCTAGGATGTCCAGAATATTCCCCTTTACATCAACACAATAAGGGTATGTGTTCAAAGAAATGTATGCACTTTTTGGGTTCTGATATCTCAATGTATCATCTAATCTGTTTTTCTCCTGTACCTAGCCCTACTCATGTCTTGTCGCTTTATATTGAACCACATGCCTATTATTTTACCACCCATATACTACGACATGGACTACGTATTATCCTATACTTGTATATATTTTTGTATATATTTTTTGTATATATATTTATCTCCTTTGTCACCTGTTATAATGTTCACTTTCTGTCTTTCACAGCGACTTTGTGATCAAGGCCTAGTGGAGGCCGAAACGTCAAATTACTTGTCGCTGCTCCTTATATGTTCAATAAATATTCACTTGAAGCAACTTTTTTCCATGAGTGCAGTGTTTATAAGACTTTATGATTGAAGGGTTTTTTGATCCCGTTCACTTGCACCAATTCTTTATTCGAGTGCCAAACCCTCGCTGCTGATTTACTGTCCCTTTTTTGGTTTGTGCACCGTCCGTACCCATGTCAACTACCACCTATGCATATGACGAAGCCTCTGGTTCAACGATTCTTTCAAGAATAAGAAGCAAAACCGACTTCCTACATATCCCCAGCAAGGACGTGAAGACACGGGACTGGGAAAAGGAGAAGAAAAAACGTATTTCTTACGACTTACATTGTGCCACCCTGGGGGAATACCACAGGCAAGGTAAAATCCCTCGTGGCCTATGCAGCCATCTACGCCCTACACTGTTCGCCGACAACGAGAAATATTGTGACACCTTTCAAAAAATCCTCAACAAGTGCTCCCTTGATCTAATTCTACTCACCATAGAACACCTCCAGGAAGCTATCAAGGAGACAGAAGAGAAAATCTCAACTATTGAAACACAACTGACAGCTACTTTGAGTCCTTCTGAATTCACAACCCTCAAGAATAAAGTGGATTCCATCCTAGCGACCCATCAGAAAACATTAGAGGAAAGGAAACGGGCTAAGTTCCAAAGGGACACTGAGGATTATTTATCCAACAAGGTCTACAGATGGGAGGACCCACCAATTCGGAGACAACGTCCAAGGTTCCGCCGGCAACAAGGGGGCTACTATCAATCGGGGGGCTCCTCACCTGCAGGGGGTTCCTCCGCAGGCTCTGGCAGCGAAACTGGCGGTGCCCCAAGCACAAGACCGGCTTTTTTAGGACAAACTACAAGACAACAAGGAGGTCAAGGAAGAAGAGAAGTGGACCGCCAGATGATCCTCAGATCACAGGTAGGAGTCCAAACACAGTTGTAAACATCTCTGATTACTCCCTCTCCCCTCTCGAATTTAAGGTTTTAAACATGGGCCTATCATTCTGTCCTACCCCTAAGTGGGATTCTTTTCAACTAGAGAAAGACCTTCACCGTTTCTACCGAAACATTAGGCTCAAAGTACATTTCTCAGGGAACACTACTCCCAATCTCAATTCTGCCGGCACAATACCTGACCGTAACAGTGGACCAAGTATCTCAATTGACGAACTTGGGTTACGAAATCCCAGTAGTTTCATGCCGCCTAAAACAAACCATGCAGTCGAGACATTTGTCGAGTTACTAGATAGAGACATCAGACAAACCATACATGACCAACAATTGGGTCTCCTCCCTGTCCGCCACAATCTAAATCCCCTTGAGAAACAGGCCTTAGACTCACTTAAGAACAATAACAATATTGTTATTAAACCTGCGGACAAGGGTGGGGCCATTGTAGTCATGAACAAAAGCTACTATGTCTCTGAAATCAGGAGACAACTCAGTGACACCACTACTTATAAGAAAGTCGACAGGGACCCAATCAGCTCCATACGACACAAAATCAATTCAGTTCTAGACAACCACCTGGAACGGGGAACCATTGATAGCAAAACAAGAACATTCTTGATCAACCACCATCCAGTCACCCCTATCCTATACATCCTCCCTAAGATACATAAAAACCTCCACAACCCACCTGGACGCCCGATCGTAGCATCCACGGATTCAATTTTGAACCCTTTATCTATCTTCCTTGACAAACTTCTAACACCACATGCCCACGCAACTAAATCATTTATTTTGGATACAAGTGACTTTTTAAATAAAATACGTACCATCAATAACGTCCCTCCCGACAGCATTATATGCACAATGGACGTGAACAGCCTGTACACGTCCATCACTCATGAAAAGGGCATTCGAGCTGTGTCACTTAGTCTGCAGGAAGCTAATGTAGATAGAGACATCAACCAACTATGTTTAGACCTACTCAATCTGGTCCTTAGGGAGAATTATTTCCTTTTTGGCGACGAATTCTATGTACAGACCTGTGGGACCGCCATGGGGTCGAACGTAGCGCCAGCCTACGCAAATATCTACATGGATCGGTTCGAACAAGAACATGTTTACCCCAATCCCATATTCACACAATACGCTACCATGTGGGTCAGATACATAGATGACATTTTCTGTATCTGGACGGGCAATGAATCAAGTCTTCTCGAATTTTTCAACAACATCAATAGCGTCACACCGGAGCTAACCTTCACTATAACACATGACATCAGTAATGTTACATTCCTTGATACCCGGGTCATCAAAAGCACGGATGGTCGATTGAGCACAGATATTTACACCAAACCGACTCACTGTAACAGTCTACTCCTTTACAACAGCTGTCACCCTAAGTCAATGAAGAATAGTTTGCCAAGATCGCAATTCAAAAGGGTTACCAGAATTGTATCTGACCCACAACTCAGGGAAACCAGAATACAGGATATGGCCAATAAATTCAAGGTGCGCAACTACCCCACTGACCTCCTCAATATAGAATCCATGAGAGCGATAGACGAGGTAGGAACAACTGACACCGCTATCAGTGTTTATAAAAACCCGCGTATTCCATTTGTACACAATCATCACCCATCCATGCGCAGGGTACACAATCTAATAAGAAAACACTGGCCACTCCTCACCAAAGCATATCCTGACATTCAAATTCTCCATGACCCACCACTCATGTGTACAAGATGGGCCAGCAATATTCGAGACAAAGTAGTTAGAGCTGATTTAGGATCCTGCAGACAATCCACCACTAGAACTTTAACTGGACAAAAAAGAACAGGAACATTCCCCTGCTTGAACTGCATGAGTTGTTCTAATATCATTAGAGGCAACGAAGTGGTACACCCCCGCACTGGGAAGTCTTTCCCCATCAGGGATTTTTTCACCTGTGAATCTAGATTTGTTGTGTATATCATCAAATGTCCCTGCGGCCTGCTATACGTGGGTGAGACCACTCAGGCCATAAGGGACCGGATTTCAAGTCACAAATCGACTATCCGATGCGAAAAAACTTGGCTACCTTTGCCAGCCCATTTTAAGGAGGCCAAACACAACGTAGCCCAACTCAGGTTCCAGGTCATAGAAAGCGTCCCCAGACCCAGACGAGGTGGTAACCACATCAAATTACTCAAACAACGTGAGACATACTGGATATATACCCTAGATACACTACATCCTAAGGGTCTAAACAGGGAGATGGACTGGCTAACATAATTTCCTTCTCTTCCCCCAGAACAATCCATAGGTTCCCATAAATTTGGCTTTGCCCTACAGTTGAGATGGTAAGACCCATACCCCCATTTATTTTCCCCTCATTTTCCCTCATTTATTATTATTTATTTATTTTTGCTTTTGTTTGGACTCCTACCATTATTGTTACTTTTATGATTTCTTGCATGATTTAATTTATCTATTTAATTTAAATTTATTTACATTTTTTGTTACCTTTTTTGCTACTTTATTTCTCATATGATCTAATTTATTCTGTATGATTTATTTATTTGGTTTATGCATCATACCATTTAATCACTGCATTATGATTTATTTTTTATTTTTCATTTATTATCTCTGACCGCTATACACTACTACCGCCATAATACAATGCCGATATAAACACCTAGATCACTCCCGACCACTCGGGCACCAATTTGGTACTCCCACCACCTAATAGCGCTTATCTAACAGTGAGTGCCATTTCCATTCACACTCACTGCGCAGGCGCCGACTGGTGACGGCGCACTCTCTGCCCTGTGGGCGCTTCTCGTTGGTGCTGGCCCCTACTGCGCATGCGCCGGCGTGTGACGTCACATCCGGCCATGTGACTAGCAAGCGCTTCTTATAGCGCTGCTGTGAGCTCACCACAGTCCCCGCAGGCTTAGGCACGGATGTGCCAGCATTTACACTGAGCCACCAATGCTCTGGACCGGATCCCATACCACCGCCAACGGATGTGAGCTCCCACAACTTAAGATAAGTAATATTACCGGTACCTACACACTACTTACCATTATGTACCCCACAGCTACTGCCTACCACTTATGCTGACGAGCATTATAGCTGGCCACTCATCTCTGCACGAACGGTAAATATCCTCAGCCACACAGGAATATACATATACATTGATGTGAGCCAACTTACTCTATGCATTCTTATTACAGTTGAGCAGCAATTGTATAGAAACTCTCCAGCTGGCGGTCTATCATTTCACTACTGGTAAATACCGTTCAATACACAATACAATATCTATATCCATGTGAACACAATATAACTCTGTGATCTCTACCTTTTACAAGCGGTCCTATATTTAAGACCCTGACCATATATACTTGACCCTGACCTCGTCCCCTACAGGATCACACTTCAAGCATGTGATATATGCGTCTAGTGTTCTAAAGGTACCATATTACCGTTATATTTAATTATCCGCTAGTTACATAACTCTGACAACCATTATAACTATGGACCATATATAAGAGATATACTATGTTGGATTTCTATGATACATTCTATCCTAATTTATTCCAGTAACTCTAACAAGGATCATATTCTGCCCCTCCGGACTAGTCCTGTGCTAGGATGTCCAGAATATTCCCCTTTACATCAACACAATAAGGGTATGTGTTCAAAGAAATGTATGCACTTTTTGGGTTCTGATATCTCAATGTATCATCTAATCTGTTTTTCTCCTGTACCTAGCCCCTACTCATGTCTTGTCGCTTTAATTGAACCACATGCCTATTATTTTACCACCCATATACTACGACATGGACTACGTATTATCCTATACTTGTATATATTTTTGTATATATTTTTTGTATATATATTTATCTCCTTTGTCACCTGTTATAATGTTCACTTTCTGTCTTTCACAGCGACTTTGTGATCAAGGCCTAGTGGAGGCCGAAACGTCAAATTACTTGTCGCTGCTCCTTATATGTTCAATAAATATTCACTTGAAGCAACTTTTTTCCATGAGTGCAGTGTTTATAAGACTTTATGATTGAAGGGTTTTTTGATCCCGTTCACTTGCACCAATTCTTTATTCGAGTGCCAAACCCTCGCTGCTGATTTTCTGTATGATAACATCCCTCTGCCATTCACGCACAATAGTATCATGTAATAAGGCGTCCTTTTACTTACCTTGCACTGGTAAACAGTGATTTTTGTGCCAATGGTTTAATATTAAGTTTATGACGCTGATTAAAAATATTGCTTTGATTTTGCCAGATTGGCTCTAGTTTTTGAAATATTTAATAGTTAATTAATTACAGTAAAATTCTGGCCTCAAAAAGTCGCTTTTATAGCATTGTAAGCCTACAATTACATAGGATATGTAATTACCTAAGACGCTGCTAAAGAGTCAAAACACTGAACAAAAGACCAAAAGCTATTGCCTTTGTTATTACACACAAGAGGGAAATCATTATTTTTATGGATGAACTATTGTCACGCTATGACGGTTTTCGGTAACGAAAGGGGCCTCAAACTGTACCTGGAACTGGGACCGCAACTATTCCTGTCCCGGGGGTACTCTTGAAGGTAGAGAGGCCTGAGTCTATACCAGCCTAGAAATGGTTGTTAACCTCTTCAGCACCAAAGGAAATTAAATTCATTTAATATGGGACACAAACAAATGGAACCTCTGAAATTCACAATAAGTAGTGATCTTCTAACCCCAGATCTCCCGGGAGGACGAGACACACTCTTGACAATTATCAAAAACTAGAAACAATTTAGCAAAAGTAATGGTGATCCCCAGACCTTCTCGAAAGAAACACATGGCATTACTATGTCTCTTTTGGGTATGTCTGCTGAGTAAGCACTTCTAATTACTTGTACCTGGCTTTTCTAATTACCCATCTTACTCTTTCACCATGTTTACATATGCCTTCACAGTGTTTGCTCCTTTAATCCTCTCTCTCCTTCGCTATCCCCAAACCCCAGCACCCTCTAATCAAATAATCATCTCCCCTTACCTCCTTCCTCCCCACCTGTCCTCCTCTGCTGACCTGCTCCTCAACCTCAAATCTGTCCTAATAAAACACAAAACAAGCTTCCCTCTCTCCTTCTCCCACCTGCTCTCCCTTTCTCTGCTCCTCCTCACTGCTGGTGACATATCTCCCAATCCTGGACCTCCACAGTTCATACCCACCATTAGTACTCCTTCCTACCGCTCCCTGTCTAATAGGAACTACCGCAATCTTTCCAACGTAAAACCTGTGCCATTGACACCCACCCCCCTGCTCCCTCTCTCTGGAGCACTCTGGAATGCCCGCTCCATCTGCAATAAGCTTCATGTGATTCATGACCTCTTTCTCTCTCGCAATCTTGCTTTCCTCGCCCTCACAGAAACATGGCTGACACCCTCTGACACCACCTCCCCTGCTGCGCTGTGTTACGGTGGCCTCCAATTCACCCACACTCCTTGCCCTGGAAACAGACATGGTGGAGGAGTGGGTGTTCTCCTTTCCTCTAACTGCAACTTTAACACAATCCCACCTCTTCCCTCCCTAATCCTCCCTTCCTTTGAAGTCCACTCTGTCCGCATCTACTCTCCCTCCAACCTCCAAGTGGCCGTCATATACCGACCTCCAGGCCCGACCACTGCCTTCATCGACCAATTCACTACCTGGCTTCTTCACTTTCTCTCCACTGACATCCCCACCATCATCATGGGTGACTTCAACATCCCCACTGATACCCTTCAGTCAGCAGCCTCCAAACTTCTGTCCCTTACTTCATCCTTTGGACTTACTCAGTGGTCCTCCTCAGCCACCCACACGGATGGTCATACATTAGACTTGGTCTTCACCCGCCTCTGCTCTCTATCTAACTTCACCACCTCCCCTCTCCCTCTATCCGACCACCATCTACTCACTTTCTCATCCCTGTCCTCCTCTCCTGTCACCCATGTCCAGCAACACGTGCACCCCCGCAGACACCTTGCACACCTAGACATCCACACACTCTCTGACTCTATTCTTTCACTGGCATCAATATCCTCACTCCACGATACAGACAGTGCCACTGCTTTCTACAATGCCACTCTCACATTGGCTATTGACACGGTCGCCCCTCTCGTTCATGGCAGAGTGCGACGTACCAACAGACAACCCTGGCACAATAACACCACTAAAAAGCTCCGGCAAGTGTCCAGGATTACAGAGCGGCGCTGGAAAAAAACAAATTCGCAAGACGACTTCACTGCATTCAAACAAGCAACACTCTCTTTCAAATCTGCCCTCACCTCTGCTAAACAGGCCTACTTCACAACCCTCGTATCTTCCCTATCCTACAACCCCAAACAGTTATTCAAAACTTTTAACTCCCTCCTCCGCCCACCACTGCCCCCTCCTACCTCCCTCATCTCTGCTGAGGACTTTGCCACACACTTCAAAAATAAGATCGACCAAACAAGGCAAGTCTTCATTGTTCAACCACCTCAACCACTTTGTATACCAGACCAATGCCCTAACCCCATAACCTCCCTCTCCAATATAACTGAAGGGGAGCTTAATTGTCTTCTCTCCAAATCGCACCTCACAACCTGTGCACTTGACCCCATCCCAACCCACCTCCTCCCCAACCTCACCACCACTATTATTCCATCCCTAACCCACCTCTTCAACCTATCACTAACTTCCGGTACCTTCCCTTCTGCTTTCAAGCATGCCACAATCACGCCTATCCTTAAAAAGCCAACCCTCGACCCAACCGCTATGTCCAGCTATCGCCCAATATCGCTGCTCCCATTCGCTTCCAAACTCCTGGAGCTGCATGTCCACGCTGAGCTTTCCTACCACTTCTCTTCTAACTTGCTCTTTGACACTCTACAATCTGGTTTCCGCCCCCATCACTCCACTGAGACAGCCCTGACCAAAATTACTAATGACCTACTTACAGCCAAAGCAAACGGACAATACTCTATACTCCTGCTTCTTGACCTGTCCTCTGCTTTTGACACAGTTGACCACTGCCTTCTACTACAGATTCTTTCCTCCTTTGGCGTCAAAGACCTCGCCCTATCTTGGATCTCCTCATACCTTTCCAACCGCACATTCAGCGTCTCCCACTCCCACACTACCTCCTCGTCCCACCCTCTCTCTGTTGGAGTTCCCCAAGGCTCTGTTCTAGGACCCCTACTCTTCTCAATCTATACACTTGGCCTGGGGCAACTCATAAAGTCCCACGGATTCCAGTACCACCTTTACGCTGATGACACTCAGATCTACCTCTCTGGCCCAGACATCACTTCTCTGCTATCCAGAATCCCGGAGTGTCTATCAGCCATATCCTCCTTCTTCTCCTCCCGCTTCCTCAAACTCAATGTGGACAAATCTGAACTCATAATCTTTCCCCCATCCCACAGATCTTCCTTACCTGACCTATCTACCACAATTAACGACATCACGCTTTCCCCCGTACCAGAAGTCCGCTGCCTCGGAGTAACCCTTGACTCTGCCCTGTCCTTCAAACCGCACATCCAAGCTCTTTCTACCTCCTGTCGCCTTCAGCTCAAAAATATTTCAAGAATCCGTCCTTTCCTCAACCCTCAATCTACTAAAATGATTGTGCACGCCCTCATCATCTCCCGCCTCGACTACTGCAACACCCTTTTCTCTGGCCTCCCTGCTAACACCCTCGCACCTCTCCAGTCCATCCTTAACTCTGCTGCATGACTAATTCACCTCTCTCCTCGCTACTCCTCCGCTTCTCCCCTCTGCAAATCTCTTCACTGGCTCCCATTCCCTCAGCGTATCCAGTTCAAATTACTAATACTGACCTACAAGGCCATCTATAATCTGTCTCCTCCATATATCTCTGAACTAATCTCCCGATATCTTCCCTCACGTAATCTCCGATCCTCCCAAGACATCCTTCTCTCCTCCACACTTATTCGCTCCTCACCCAACCGCCTCCAAGACTTCTCCCGAATATCCCCCATCCTCTGGAATTCTTTGCCCCAACACATCCGACTATCAAACTCATTCAGATCCTTCAGACGGAACCTGAAAACCCATCTCTTCAGGAAAGCCTACAGCCTGCAATGACCCTGCTGCCTCCTCACCACTACCGGAGTTATTGCCTCAACCAACACCGGAACTGCTGCAACCCCCCGACCTACTGTCTCCTGCCTCACAATCCTGTAGAATGTAAGCCCGAAAGGGCAGGGTCCTCTCCCCTCTGTATCAGTCTGTCATTGTTAGTTTGTTTACTGTAAGTGATACCTGTAATTTGTATGTAACCCCTTCTCATGTACAGCACCATGGAATCAATGGTGCTATAGAAATAAATATTAATAATAATAATAATAATTACCCTTTTTTTGTTATATTTCCCCCTCCTGAAGGGGTTAAATGGTGGGAAAATATCTTTCTCTCTGTTTTTGCCTCAAGTGCTTTGCAGGTAGTTGGCTAGCAAACCTGGCCAGTCAGGGGACCATAGCAGGAGGATAGGTTTCCTTCCCTGTGAACGGTCTCTGATTGGTGTATGTATTAGTAAATAAAGAGGGAGAGGGGGATAAAAGAGAGGGAGCGGCAGAGATCGGTGCCCGACCTTCAGCGTTTTCCTAGCAGAAGTGCTGCCCCACCCTTCATTTTGTCAAGGCCTAAAGGTACTGCCACACTTAGTGATCTCGTTAGCGATCTCAATAACGACGCAAGCTAATGAGATCGTTTGTGAGATCTCTTTTAGGTCGCTAGTAGCTGCCAAACAGGAGATCTCATAAACGACTCATCAGCGGTCAGCGATCTCTTTAACGACTTTGGCGGTCGTTAGGATCTGTCATTAGCATGTACTGAGCGCTTCTGATTCATAGAAATTTCCAGCATCGCTCCTGCTCTCTGCGTCCTGCTAGCCTGCTTTGCAACTGCAGCGATCCTCTCTGTGACGCAAAAGAGAACTTATAAATATTGCGATCCATTCCGTGACGCTAAACCCATATGCATCACAAACGAGGTCGTTCGCAAAAGGTGCCAAACACAGCGATATAGGCTCACCAGCGGGACGCCAACGATCAAAAAACGGTCCAGAACTCTAGTGAGCGATCAACGAGATCACAGCAGGGGCCACATAGTTGCTACATGCCACACACAGCTAAGTCGCTAACGAGATCGCAAAATAGTGACGTTTTAATGATCTCGTTTGCGTATCTCGTTTAGTGTGGCATACCCTTTAGGGTTAGTTATTCAGGTATCTGAATAAACAGGAAGTTGGGATTAATGGGATGGAGCCTTTTGGCCAAGCTTAAACCCTAAATCCATAATTAAAACCTTGACACCTGAAATTTTTTTTTTTATGTAGCAGATCCTAAAAGAGTATTTTGTTACTAAGAGTTTTTTTTACTTTCTGATCAGACAATGAAGCTCACGTGGAAAGAAAACCTTTGAGTATAGAGCAAAAAAAATTAGAAAATTAAGAAAAGGGGGAAAAGAGACAAGGTAAGTGTGAGAATCAGCTCCATGTTGTGTGATGTCAGTCTGAGAATAATTCATGTGAAGATGACATCTGTCAGTGATGGGATTGTCACATGTATGATGGCTGAGAATGATCCCTGATGTCCGGCCACAGTGACCGCATATTAGTATCATGTCACTTACATTATATTTACTTCTCTTCTCACAGGCTCCCTCCCCTGCCGGATCTTATCATCCTGCTGGCATGGATTATCCAGGGCTGCTCGCTCATTTGCATGTTGTTACTGCTGCCCCAGCATCAACTAAAAGACTGGAAACTTCTACATCTAGCACCCTGAAGTACAGCAGATCACCATTACTGCTGGACCTGTATAGTAGGACCGTCACTATCTACCTGTGGACTTCTGACGGTTACATCTTTACCCGGACATGTTTTGCCTCTGTCACCAGGCTCCGCGGTAATCCTACAGCTCGCCTGACTTGGCTTTTACTGATCACCTGGTATCTGACCCCGGCTGTCTTCCTGACTATGATTTCGACTATTGATAATGTTCCTGGCTTTGTTCATCCCTTACCCTTCTATCCTATTAGTAATAAAAAAAAATAACTAAAAGCCGTTACTGTTGCTCTGATTTCTTTTCATCTTGAACTCAATTGTAAGTCACTAATTGCTCTTCTTGTCACTAAATGCATTTGTCATTATCCTGAATGCAGCAGTCAGGCTCATATTTCTGTCCAGCAGTTACACTGATGCCTCCACTCAGTACCAGTCCTTGCACTTTCCCACAAAGCTCTCCACAGAAGCGAGATATTGAGTATTGAGGCGCGAGTTTCTCGCATTGCACTCACAAGTGGGACACCGGCCTTAAAGGGAATCTCTCAGTGGGATCGTCATTACTAAGCAGTCTATATGGAAACGTAAGTCACAGAAAGTTGAATAAAATGATACCTTGATATCGGCGATTCGATGTTTCATTCCTGAGAAATCCACATTTTTCTTAATATGTAAATGAGCTAAGATCTGTGGGACGGACGTACATCTCCCAGAGAATCTGCCTTCGGAGGTTATTTTTTCCTCCTCAGCGGACTTTGGTTTTTTGGGGTTCCATTATGGAGCTGATAAGAGTGATTGGCTGCACATGGTCACGTGAGGATTGACACGATATTGATGTCGATGACATCTGCACCCACACCCTCCACCATGACCACGTGAGTCCAATCACTGGCCTCAGCACCAGAAGGGGGCGCCAGAGCAACCAAAGACTGGCACGGAGGATGGAGAACTGCAGGGATGGACAGATGGGAGCCTCGGACAGGTGGGTAGAATGTCTACCACTATTATTTAACTATTTCCATCCCTTCCATTTATTATGCCTTAGGTTAGGGTCACACTTGCGAGTGCAATGTGAGAAACGCGCTCGAGTCTCTCGCCTCAATACCCGGCATTGCCGCCTGCACTCGGACCGGAGCGTTCAGCTGCATAGAAATACATGCAGCCGCACACTCCGCTCCCGTGTGCTGGGTATTGAGGCGAGTTTCTCGCACTGCACTGCGAGTGTGACCCAGGCCTTAGTGTCTGAGAGGAGCAGAATAAACTTCTTACAGCAATTGGAGGAATTTCAATTTGGACTAAATTTTACTTGGACAGAATCGGATCTTCTGGTCAATTATAGCGAATCTGCCCAATAAGATTCTCTCCTCTCTAATGTGTCTTATGTGAGGGCTCCGGCAGCCATGGCATTGTGCAGATCTCCATAGTTGATCTATGCAGTACTATATTATTAGTTTCTAGAAATGTATCTCCAGTGACGAACGGACTTCAAGAAATTAGTCTAGAAGATCATATAAAGACTTCTATATATGGACTGTTAATAAGGATTGATTATTTACCATGAATTGTCCTTTTCTCCAGGTACGTCCAAGTAGTGCGCCATAAAGACTTACATCAGAGCTTTGCAATGAAGAAAATGGCAAAGCGGAACCTGAATACTCCAAAAAGGGTGGAATCGGCTTTCCTGGAAAGGGACATCTTAACATTCTCTGATTGTCCCATTGTGGTCTTCATGCTCTGCTCCTTTCCATCTAAATCTCACCTCTGTATGGTCATGGAGTATGTGGAAGGTAGGACATGTGCATTATATTATAGTCAGTCTATGTCTGCTGACATCTTATCATATAATTAGGATTAGTCCAGGTGATTGGTTACATCACCACAGAGCATTTACTATAGGTTATATATTACCTATATATAACCAGAAAGTCATTGATCTGTGAGCAGGGGTACTATGGGGCCCATGAGTTCTAGGGGGCCCAGCATCACTTGGCATTGGGCCACATCACTCCTATCATCACAATTTCAGCATAACCGCATCCTCAGAATGTGAATGCAGCTGATCAAAATGGCGCATCAGGAAGCCGAAAGCTCCCCGATCCACCATTCAGCCCGTGGTTGTGAGACTGTGGTCTGAGACTCCATACACTGCAGGGGCAAAGTAGTTACAGCATCACGCCTGTATTGTGGAGTCTCAGTACTCACACTGTACTGACCAGAGCAGCACGCCGTGGCAATGGGGCGAGGTGAATAGTGCTTTTTTAATGTCAGCATTTGTAGGGGCGATAATACTGATTGGGTGGCTGTGGGGGACAAAGTACTGTGTGTGAGGCAATGGGAGCCTCCTAATACCCCCATATTGACTTGTTGACTGTGAATGCCCCTGTACAGAGTGGGGTCTTCATACTGAGTGGTGTGCTGTGGGGGTCCTCATTCTGTGTTAGGGTCCAAATTATGTGTGAGGTGCTGTGGGAGCCTTTATACTAAGTGAAGACATGTGGAGGCCATTACATTGTGTGAGAGTTTGTTTGGGACATTACACTGAGTATAGGGACTGTGGGCGCCATCATACTGAGTGGGGGCATCATACTGACAAGTATATGTGCGGTCATCCTGTATGGAGTAAGATTCACTGTGGGAAACCATACTCAGTGTGTTTGGGTGGGGGCACTTTTGAGGGCATCATACTTTGAAATGGCCATAAAAAGTATAATGCTGGTGAGAACACTAAGGGGCTTCAATAGATGGGTAGATAGATAGTAAAGTCAGCTGTAGACAAGATGTGATATCACTGACCACATTTCACCACTACTTTAATCTAATATTATGTGTACTATTCATTATATCTGTATATGGTCTTTCCTGCCAAATATCTCTGCTCACTTCTCATTATACATCATGGTGATCTGCTTTATAAACCCCTCACCGGTCATATTTCTTTTTTCTACAGGTGGAGACTGTTACACCCTATTAAAGAGAAGGGGTCTTTTACCTGTCCCCTTGGCCCGCTTGTACTTTGCAGAAGCGGTTCTTGCTGTAGAATACCTGCACAGCTATGGGTGGTGCACAGAGACTTGAAGCCAAAGAAGTAAGTGCCCCCTGTAGTATGATAAAGGAAGTTATCATTTATTATCATATAGTCTGCAAGGTTAAAACCATCTTTTCTTTCACAGCCTCCTGATAACATCTGCTGGACACATTAAAGTTGCCGATTTAGGGCTTTCAAAAGTTGGTGTCATGATACCAAAAAACAACATCTACAAGCAATCAGCAGAGGACATCAGCAGAGAGTTCCGGGACCAAGAGGTCAGCATCACTTACAGAAACGCAGCTTGTTCTTTACTAATCTCATCACACTGTTGTTTCTACTCTGAATTCTTCATTTCTAGAGATCTTTTCCGCTGATATTTTATCTTCTGTCATTGTGTTTTTATGGTGAGAACTTGTCATAATAATGGTATCATCAATCTCATCTTCTAATGGTTTCCAGGTCTGTGGCACCCCAGATTATGTAGCCCCAGAGGTCTTCCTGAGAAAAGGCTATGGAAGACCTGTTGACTGGTGGTCAATGGGGATCATACTACATCAATTTCTTAGGGGATTTTTACCATTTCATGGGAGATACCCAGCTGAGACTGTTAAAGAAGTTATCTCTGGTAAGAGGAATAATCCAATCATTGCTTTGATTGATTACACTGGTTTACTTATTTTCTTTGCTTTATCTTACAGTGTAATAAAGATGTTTTATTTTCTGTAATTTTCTATATAACAGGACACCTAAATTGGGATCATATTCTCAATCCTCCCTTCCTTGCTCGGCGCCTCATCACTGACCTGCTGATAAAAAATCCTGAACAAAGACTTGGGACAGGTAACAACTTGCTCATTAAACATAGTACATATCGCTCATGTCCATGAGAATCAGCACTTCTCTATCAGCTCATCCATTTCTAATTCTTCATAATATGACTTTCAGTAAATTTCCTTCATGTTTGCTCAGAAATGTCATTAGTTCAGATTTAGTTAAACAGTTCAGATATGGAACAGTCTTTGACAATATCCGCAACACTTTTTTTGTATTTTCCAGGAGGAACTTTTGAGGTCAAGGGTCATCCATTCCTGATTGACTTAGACTTTGACAACCTTATAAGTCAGAAGCCGGAGTATGTTCCTCAGCTTTCGACAAACGTGGACACAAGATTCTCTATCGGTAAGTAGGAGACATCATCTAGACTAAGCAGCTGTTTGTCTCGTCTACCATAGTTTGAGACAATCGGTTCCCATTAATATTGCGGATAAATGGTGACTGTGTTATATTGACAACCTCTAATAATACTTCATTATCTATGCCTTGTAGAAAAGTTTAATTTAAAGAAACATCTGGTCTCAGAGGATGAGGAGGACAATGAGAGCTCTGACTACCAAAATTTTACATCTTCTTCTGAATGGCTTTCTAAAGTATGAGAGCAACAAAAAATGTTAAAAAAAATACATCTAAAAGTAAAATAAAAAAAGTATTTCATATCTTCTTGTTGTCCGCATTTAGCTCTGTACCACCGCTACCAGGAGGATGAATAATGAGGATCCCAAGTTACCTCCAGAGTTTACCCAAACATCCTGCACAAACATCTTAGAAACGTGAGTAGATTATAGGGTCATTACTTGCAGCTCCAGGCTGATATATGTGCACAACCCCAAATATAGGACATAAATAACATATTATCGATTACAGCATCCATCGCCCCATGATTATTAGGCTTCAGAAACTGCTGATGGTAACATCCTATAACTGCAGCCAGTCATGCACCTTTAGTGCTGCCCACACTGTAGGAGATGTAGTAATACATGCCAGCCATTCTTTGTAGTTGTTTTTCGCTCTGCTCTATAAAAGGTAGATTTAAGCAGGAAACCTTCCCCAATATAACTCTCATATGTCCTAATTGGCTTTATAGTTGGTGTTAAAATACTGAGGCAACCCCTTTTAAACAGCATTTACTTGTGATTTACACGTTTTTCTTCTTCCAAACAGGCAGAAAGAATCTTCTCCTGCACCTATTAGAGATGATGCTATTACCAGTTTGCCATCCTTGTCCCCATTGCCAGGTATGTATATATCTACAGCACTACAAATGAGAATGTTGACTTCAAGTCTCAAATAGTTCCACGTTTTTTCTTTAATTGGTCTCCTATGCTGTCCATGTTTCATGGATCCCAATTATGTTGCCCATAGGCCCCAAACATTTTGCTAATTTTGTACAGTTTTCCCAGATTACCAGATCATTCATCTGGAGCAGATGTTTTCTGTCAGTGATGGGACGGTCGCATGTATGATGGCTGACAATGATCGCTGACTTCTGTATGATAACATCCCTCTGCCATTCACGCACAATAGTATCATGTAATAAGGCGTCCTTTTACTTACCTTGCACTGGTAAACAGTGATTTTTGTGCCAATGGTTTAATATTAAGTTTATGACGCTGATTAAAAATATTGCTTTGATTTTGCCAGATTGGCTCTAGTTTTTGAAATATTTAATAGTTAATTAATTACAGTAAAATTCTGGCCTCAAAAAGTCGCTTTTATAGCATTGTAAGCCTACAATTACATAGGATATGTAATTACCTAAGACGCTGCTAAAGAGTCAAAACACTGAACAAAAGACCAAAAGCTATTGCCTTTGTTATTACACACAAGAGGGAAATCATTATTTTTATGGATGAACTATTGTCACGCTATGACGGTTTTCGGTAACGAAAGGGGCCTCAAACTGTACCTGGAACTGGGACCGCAACTATTCCTGTCCCGGGGGTACTCTTGAAGGTAGAGAGGCCTGAGTCTATACCAGCCTAGAAATGGTTGTTAACCTCTTCAGCACCAAAGGAAATTAAATTCATTTAATATGGGACACAAACAAATGGAACCTCTGAAATTCACAATAAGTAGTGATCTTCTAACCTCAGATCTCCCGGGAGGACGAGACACACTCTTGACAATTATCAAAAACTAAAACAATTTAGCAATAGTAATGGTGATCCCCAGACCTTCTCGAAAGAAACACATGGCATTACCCTTTTTTTTGTTATATTTCCCCCTCCTGAAGGGGTTAAATGGTGGGAAAATATCTTTCTCTCTGTTTTTGCCTCAAGTGCTTTGCAGGTAGTTGGCTAGCAAACCTGGCCAGTTAGAGGACCATAGCAGGAGGATAGGTTTCCTTCCCTGTGAACGGTCTCTGATTGGTGTATGTATAAGTAAATAAAGAGGGAGAGGGGGATAAAAGAGAGGGGGCGGCAGAGATCCATGCCCGACCTTCAGCGTTTTCCTAGCAGAAGTGCTGCCCCACCCTTCATTTTGTCAAGGCCTTAGGGTTAGTTATTTAGGTATCTGAATAAACAGGAAGTTGGGATTAATGGGATGGAGCCTTTTGGCCAAGCTTGAACCCTAAATCCATAATTAAAACCTTGACACCTAAAATTTTTTTTTTATGTAGCAGATCCTAAAAGAGTATTTTGTTACTAAGAGTTTTTTTTACTTTCTGATCAGACAATGAAGCTCACTGGAAAGAAAACCTTTGAGTATAGAGCAAAAAAAATTAGAAAATGAAGAAAAGGGGGAAAAGAGACAAGGTAAGTGTGAGAATCAGCTCCATGTTGTGTGATGTCAGTCTGAGAATAATTCATGTGAAGATGACATCTGTCAGTGATGGGATTGTCACATGTATGATGGCTGAGAATGATCCCTGATGTCCGGCCACAGTGACCGCATATTAGTATCATGTCACTTAAGGTAATGCCACACTGAACATATCGCTAACGGGATCGCAAAAAACGTCACTATTTAGCGATCCCGTTAGCGGATGTTGTTCAGTGCGGCATCTGGACCAGCGACGAGCTTCCTGCTGTGATCTCGCTCGCGTGGAATCGTTCCGGACCCTATTTTCTCGTCGGCGCTCCCGCTGGGTAAGTATATATTGCTAGTTGGCACCTTTCTTAGCGATTAGCGGTACTTTTGTACCGCTAAAGTCGTTAAGAAGATCGACTAACGGCGATAGCGTCGTTAACTATATCGCTAATGTGGCCGACTTAAGCGATATAGAAACAATACCGCTAGCGATCCATTAGTATGGTCGTTATCGTGATCGCTAGCGGGATTGTTTAGTGTGGCAGTACCTTTACATTATATTTACTTCTCTTCTCACAGGCTCCCTCTCCTGCCAGATCTTATCATCCTGCTGGCACAGATTATCCAGGGCTGCTCGCTCATTTGCATGTTGTTACTGCTGCCCCAGCATCAACTAAAAGACTGGAAACTTCTACATCTAGCGCCCTGAAGTACAGCAGATCACCATCACTGCTGGACCTGTATAGTAGGACCGTCACTATCTACCTGTGGACTTCTGACGGTTACATCTTTACCCGGACATGTTTTGCCTCTGTCACCAGGCGCCGCGGTAATCCTACTGCTCGCCTGACTTGGCTTTTACTGATCACCTGGTATCTGACCCGGCTGTCTTCCTGACTATGATTTCGACTATTGATAATGTTCCTGGTTTTGTTCATCCCTTACCCTTCTATCCTATTAGTAATAAAAAAAAATAACTAAAAGCCGTTACGGTTGCTCTGATTTCTTTTCATCTTGAACTCACAACTAATTGTAAGTCACTAATTGCTCTTCTTGTCACTAAATGCATTTGTCATTATCCTGAATGCAGCAGTCAGGCTCATATTTCTGTCCAGCAGTTACACTGATGCCTCCACTCAGTACCAGTCATTGCACTTTCCCACAAAGCTCTCCACAGAGGCGAGATATTGAGTATTGAGGCACGAGTTTCTCGCATTCCACTCACAAGAGGGACACCGGCCTTAAAGGGAATCTCTCAGTGGGATCGTCATTACTAAGCAGTCTATATGGAAACGTAAGTCACAGAAAGTTGAATAAAATGATACCTTGATATCGGCGATTCGATGTTTCATTCCTGAGAAATCCACATTTTTCTTAATATGTAAATGAGCTAAGATCTGTGGGACGGACGTACATCTCCCAGAGAATGTGCCTTCGGAGGTTATTTTTTCCTCCTCAGCGGACTTTGGTTTTTTGGGGTTCCATTATGGAGCTGATAAGAGTGATTGGCTGCACATGGTCACGTGAGGATTGACACGATATTGATGTCGATGACATCTGCACCCACACCCTCCACCATGACCATGTGAGTCCAATCACTGGCCTCAGCACCAGAAGGGGGCGCCAGAGCAACCAAAGACTGGCACGGAGGATGGAGAACTGCAGGGATGGACAGATGGGAGCCTCGGACAGATGGGTAGAATGTCTACCACTATTATTTAACTATTTCCATCCCTTCCATTTATTATGCCTTAGGTTAGGGTCACACTTGCGAGTGCAATGTGAGAAACGCGCTCGAGTCTCTCGCCTCAATACCCGGCATTGCCGCCTGCACTCGGACCGGAGCGTTCAGCTGCATAGAAATACATGCAGCCGCACACTCCGCTCCCGAGTGCCGGGTATTGAGGCGAGTTTCTCGCACTGCACTCGCGAGTGTGACCCAGGCCTTAGTGTCTGAGAGGAGCAGAATAAACTTCTTACAGCAATTGGAGGAATTTCAATTTGGACTAAATTTTACTTGGACAGAATCGGATCTTCTGGTCAATTATAGCGAATCTGCCCAATAAGATTCTCTCCTCTCTAATGTGTCTTATGTGAGGGCTCCGGCAGCCATGGCATTGTGCAGATCTCCATAGTTGATCTATGCAGTACTATATTATTAGTTTCTAGAAATGTATCTCCAGTGACGAACGGACTTCAAGAAATTAGTCTAGAAGATCATATAAGACTTCTATATATGGACTGTTAATAAGGATTGATTATTTACCATGAATTGTCCTTTTCTCCAGGTACGTCCAAGTAGTGCGCCATAAAGACTTACATCAGAGCTTTGCAATGAAGAAAATGGCAAGCGGAACCTGAATACTCCAAAAAGGTGTGGAATCGGCTTTCCTGGAAAGGGACATCTTAACATTCTCTGATTGTCCCATTGTGGTCTTCATGCTCTGCTCCTTTCCATCTAAATCTCACCTCTGTATGGTCATGGAGTATGTGGAAGGTAGGACATGTGCATTATATTATAGTCAGTCTATGTCTGCTGACATCTTATCATATAATTAGGATTAGTCCAGGTGATTGGTTACATCACCACAGAGCATTTACTATAGGTTATATATTACCTATATATAACCAGAAAGTCATTGATCTGTGAGCAGGGGTACTATGGGGCCCATGAGTTCTAGGGGCCCAGCATCACTTGGCATTGGGCCACATCACTCCTATCATCACAATTTCAGCATAACCGCATCCTCAGAATGTGAATGCAGCTGATCAAAATGGCGCATCAGGAAGCCGAAAGCTCCCCGATCCACCATTCAGCCCGTGGTTGTGAGACTGTGGTCTGAGACTCCATACACTGCAGGGGCAAAGTAGTTACAGCATCACGCCTGTATTGTGGAGTCTCAGTACTCACACTGTACTGACCAGAGCAGCACGCCGTGGCAATGGGGCGAGGTGAATAGTGCTTTTTTAATGTCAGCATTTGTAGGGGCGATAATACTGATTGGGTGGCTGTGGGGGACAAAGTACTGTGTGTGAGGCAATGGGAGCCTCCTAATACCCCCATATTGACTTGTTGACTGTGAATGCCCCTGTACAGAGTGGGGTCTTCATACTGAGTGGTGTGCTGTGGGGGTCCTCATTCTGTGTTAGGGTCCAAATTATGTGTGAGGTGCTGTGGGAGCCTTTATACTAAGTGAAGACATGTGGAGGCCATTACATTGTGTGAGAGTTTGTTTGGGACATTACACTGAGTATAGGGACTGTGGGCGCCATCATACTGAGTGGGGGCATCATACTGACAAGTATATGTGCGGTCATCCTGTATGGAGTAAGATTCACTGTGGGAAACCATACTCAGTGTGTTTGGGTGGGGGCACTTTTGAGGGCATCATACTTTGAAATGGCCATAAAAAGTATAATGCTGGTGAGAACACTAAGGGGCTTCAATAGATGGGTAGATAGATAGTAAAGTCAGCTGTAGACAAGATGTGATATCACTGACCACATTTCACCACTACTTTAATCTAATATTATGTGTACTATTCATTATATCTGTATATGGTCTTTCCTGCCAAATATCTCTGCTCACTTCTCATTATACATCATGGTGATCTGCTTTATAAACCCCTCACCGGTCATATTTCTTTTTTCTACAGGTGGAGACTGTTACACCCTATTAAAGAGAAGGGGTCTTTTACCTGTCCCCTTGGCCCGCTTGTACTTTGCAGAAGCGGTTCTTGCTGTAGAATACCTGCACAGCTATGGGGTGGTGCACAGAGACTTGAAGCCAAGAAGTAAGTGCCCCCTGTAGTATGATAAAGGAAGTTATCATTTATTATCATATAGTCTGCAAGGTTAAAACCATCTTTTCTTTCACAGCCTCCTGATAACATCTGCTGGACACATTAAAGTTGCCAATTTAGGGCTTTCAAAAGTTGGTGTCATGATACCAAAAAACAACATCTACAAGCAATCAGCAGAGGACATCAGCAGAGAGTTCCGGGACCAAGAGGTCAGCATCACTTACAGAAACGCAGCTTGTTCTTTACTAATCTCATCACACTGTTGTTTCTACTCTGAATTCTTCATTTCTAGAGATCTTTTCCGCTGATATTTTATCTTCTGTCATTGTGTTTTTATGGTGAGAACTTGTCATAATAATGGTATCATCAATCTCATCTTCTAATGGTTTCCAGGTCTGTGGCACCCCAGATTATGTAGCCCCAGAGGTCTTCCTGAGAAAAGGCTATGGAAGACCTGTTGACTGGTGGTCAATGGGGATCATACTACATCAATTTCTTAGGGGATTTTTACCATTTCATGGGAGATACCCAGCTGAGACTGTTAAAGAAGTTATCTCTGGTAAGAGGAATAATCCAATCATTGCTTTGATTGATTACACTGGTTTACTTATTTTCTTTGCTTTATCTTACAGTGTAATAAAGATGTTTTATTTTCTGTAATTTTCTATATAACAGGACACCTAAATTGGGATCATATTCTCAATCCTCCCTTCCTTGCTCGGCGCCTCATCACTGACCTGCTGATAAAAAATCCTGAACAAAGACTTGGGACAGGTAACAACTTGCTCATTAAACATAGTACATATCGCTCATGTCCATGAGAATCAGCACTTCTCTATCAGCTCATCCATTTCTAATTCTTCATAATATGACTTTCAGTAAATTTCCTTCATGTTTGCTCAGAAATGTCATTAGTTCAGATTTAGTTAAACAGTTCAGATATGGAACAGTCTTTGACAATATCCGCAACACTTTTGTTTTGTATTTTCCAGGAGGAACTTTTGAGGTCAAGGGTCATCCATTCCTGATTGACTTAGACTTTGACAACCTTATAAGTCAGAAGCCGGAGTATGTTCCTCAGCTTTCGACAAACGTGGACACAAGATTCTCTATCGGTAAGTAGGAGACATCATCTAGACTAAGCAGCTGTTTGTCTCGTCTACCATAGTTTGAGACAATCGGTTCCCATTAATATTGCGGATAAATGGTGACTGTGTTATATTGACAACCTCTAATAATACTTCATTATCTATGCCTTGTAGAAAAGTTTAATTTAAAGAAACATCTGGTCTCAGAGGATGAGGAGGACAATGAGAGCTCTGACTACCAAAATTTTACATCTTCTTCTGAATGGCTTTCTAAAGTATGATGAGCAACAAAAAATGTTAAAAAAAATACATCTAAAAGTAAAATAAAAAAAGTATTTCATATCTTCTTGTTGTCCGCATTTAGCTCTGTACCACCGCTACCAGGAGGATGAATAATGAGGATCCCAAGTTACCTCCAGAGTTTACCCAAACATCCTGCACAAACATCTTAGAAACGTGAGTAGATTATAGGGTCATTACTTGCAGCTCCAGGCTGATATATGTGCACAACCCCAAATATAGGACATAAATAACATATTATCGATTACAGCATCCATCGCCCATGATTATTAGGCTTCAGAAACTGCTGATGGTAACATCCTATAACTGCAGCCAGTCATGCACCTTTAGTGCTGCCCACACTGTAGGAGATGTAGTAATACATGCCAGCCATTCTTTGTAGTTGTTTTTCGCTCTGCTCTATAAAAGATAGATTTAAGCAGGAAACCTTCCCCAATATAACTCTCATATGTCCTAATTGGCTTTATAGTTGGTGTTAAAATACTGAGGCAACCCCTTTTAAACAGCATTTACTTGTGATTTACACGTTTTTCTTCTTCCAAACAGGCAGAAAGAATCTTCTCCTGCACCTATTAGAGATGATGCTATTACCAGTTTGCCATCCTTGTCCCCATTGCCAGGTATGTATATATCTACAGCACTACAAATGAGAATGTTGACCTCAAGTCTCAAATAGTTCCACGTTTTTTCTTTAATTGGTCTCCTATGCTGTCCATGTTTCATGGATCCCAATTATGTTGCCCATAGGCCCCAAACATTTTGCTAATTTTGTACAGTTTTCCCAGATTACCAGATCATTCATCTGGAGCAGATGTTTTCTGTCAGTGATGGGACGGTCGCATGTATGATGGCTGACAATGATCGCTGACTTCTGTATGATAACATCCCTCTGCCATTCACGCACAATAGTATCATGTAATAAGGCGTCCTTTTACTTGCCTTGCACTGGTAAACAGTGATTTTTGTGCCAATGGTTTAATATTAAGTTTATGACGCTGATTAAAAATATTGCTTTGATTTTGCCAGATTGGCTCTAGTTTTTGAAATATTTAATAGTTAATTAATTACAGTAAAATTCTGGCCTCAAAAAGTCGCTTTTATAGCATTGTAAGCCTACAATTACATAGGATATGTAATTACCTAAGACGCTGCTAAAGAGTCAAAACACTGAACAAAAGACCAAAAGCTATTGCCTTTGTTATTACACACAAGAGGGAAATCATTATTTTTATGGATGAACTATTGTCACGCTATGACGGTTTTCGGTAACGAAAGGGGCCTCAAACTGTCCCTGGAACTGGGACCGCAACTATTCCTGTCCCGGGGGTACTCTTGAAGGTAGAGAGGCCTGAGTCTATACCAGCCTAGAAATGGTTGTTAACCTCTTCAGCACCAAAGGAAATTAAATTCATTTAATATGGGACACAAACAAATGGAACCTCTGAAATTCACAATAAGTAGTGATCTTCTAACCCCAGATCTCCCGGGAGGACGAGACACACTCTTGACAATTATCAAAAACTAGAAACAATTTAGCAATAGTAATGGTGATCCCCGGACCTTCTCGAAAGAAACACATAGCATTACCCTTTTTTTTGTTATATTTCCCCCTCCTGAAGGGGTTAAATGGTGGGAAAATATCTTTCTCACTGTTTTTTGCCTCAAGTGCTTTGCATGTAGTTGGCTAGCAAACCTGGCCAGTCAGGGGACCATAGCAGGAGGATAGGTTTCCTTCCCTGTGAACGGTCTCTGATTGGTGTATGTATTAGTAAATAAAGAGGGAGAGGGGGATAAAAAAGAGAGGGGGCGGCAGAGATCCATGCCCGACCTTCAGCGTTTTCCTAGCAGAAGTGCTGCCCCACCCTTCATTTTGTCAAGGCCTTAGGGTTAGTTATTCAGGTATCTGAATAAACAGGAAGTTGGATTAATGGGATGGAGCCTTTTGGCCAAGCTTAAACCCTATAATCCATAATTAAAACCTTGACACCGAATTTTTTTTTTTATGTAGCAGATCCTAAAAGAGTATTTTGTTACTAAGAGTTTTTTTTACTTTCTGATCAGACAATGAAGCTCATGCGGAAAGAAAACCTTTGAGTATAGAGCAAAAAAAATTAGAAAATGAAGAAAAGGGGGAAAAGAGACAAGGTAAGTGTGAGAATCAGCTCCATGTTGTGTGATGTCAGTCTGAGAATAATTCATGTGAAGATGACATCTGTCAGTGATGGGATTGTCACATGTATGATGGCTGAGAATGATCCCTGATGTCCGGCCACAGTGACCGCATATTAGTATCATGTCACTTACATTATATTTACTTCTCTTCTCACAGGCTCCCTCCCCTGCCGGATCTTATCTCCTGCTGGCATGGATTATCCAGGGCTGCTCGCCTCATTTGCATGTTGTTACTGCTGCCCCAGCATCAACTAAAAGACTGGAAACTTCTACATCTAGCACCCTGAAGTACAGCAGATCACCATCACTGCTGGACCTGTATAGTAGGACCGTCACTATCTACCTGTGGACTTCTGACGGTTACATCTTTACCCGGACATGTTTTGCCTCTGTCACCAGGCGCCGCGGTAATCCTACTGCTCGCCTGACTTGGCTTTTACTGATCACCTGGTATCTGACCCCGGCTGTCTTCCTGACTATGATTTCGACTATTGATAATGTTCCTGGCTTTGTTCATCCCTTACCCTTCTATCCTATTAGTAATAAAAAAAAATAACTAAAAGCCGTTACTGTTGCTCTGATTTCTTTTCATCTTGAACTCACAACTAATTGTAAGTCACTAATTGCTCTTCTTGTCACTAAATGCATTTGTCATTATCCTGAATGCAGCAGTCAGGCTCATATTTCTGTCCAGCAGTTACACTGATGCCTCCACTCAGTACCAGTCATTGCACTTTCCCACAAAGCTCTCCACAGAGGCGAGATATTGAGTATTGAGGCACGAGTTTCTCGCATTGCACTCACAAGTGGGACACCGGCCTTAAAGGGAATCTCTCAGTGGGATCGTCATTACTAAGCAGTCTATATGGAAACGTAAGTCACAGAAAGTTGAATAAAATGATACCTTGATATCGGCGATTCGATGTTTCATTCCTGAGAAATCCACATTTTTCTTAATATGTAAATGAGCTAAGATCTGTGGGACGGACGTACATCTCCCAGAGAATCTGCCTTCGGAGGTTATTTTTTCCTCCTCAGCGGACTTTGGTTTTTCTCCTTCGTCTCATTGGGGGACACAGGACTGTGGGTGTATGCTACTGCCGCTAGGAGGCTGACACTAAGTAAACATAAAAAAAGGTTAGCTCCTCCTCCGCCGTATACACCTCAGCACTGGCCGCAGGCAAACCCAGTTATTGCTTAGTGTCTGATGGAGACACACGTCTGGTTCTTTTTCCAGACCATTTTTTTTTTTTTTTCTTTCCCACGAAGATGAGATAGGGGCGACGGATCCTATTGAAAGGGTCCGATCTCCCCAAACCATCAACGGGCGAGCACGTGGAGTAAAGCCTCCAACGTATCCTCTCCCGCAACGTGGGACATAAATGCCGGACTCAGCCCTGACCACCCTAAGGTATTGAAGCCCTAGGCTGTACAGAGGCAGGAGTTAGTCCGTGCGGCCCCCACTGCACCACCAATGCTAGACTGCGGTGCTGCAAGGTGGCGGACGGTCCCTCTCCTCATCCCCTGAAGGGGTGATGGAGTTAGGGTGCCTGCACCGTCCCTCCTTTTTTTGCTGCAAGCCCCCCTCTAAAAGACGGGAGACGCTGGACTAATGTCTGGGAGAGCCGCAAGTCCACTGCAGCAAGGAAGACCCACCATTAGAGGTCATGGAGCTGGAGCCTGCACCGTTCCCATTTTTTTGGTAGAAGACTGCAAGCAGGAGAACCCACCTTCAAAGCTCCGGAGAACAGTGTCGGACGTCAGGTAGCGTCTGGGGCGGTCGAGATTCGGTGGGAGCGGTCCGCGAGGCTGTCTGTGAAACCCCCGGAGAGCGCCATCCCCTCTCTGCGTGTGACGGTCCGCCTGGCTTCTAGGCGGCCGCCGCCAAAAATCTAGCTCCCGGCTTCGGCCGGTGCTAGGCCGCGGGCTGAAATTTAGTCCCCGGCTTCGGCCGGGAACCAGGCCGCATGTCTAATTTTGCTCCCGGCGTCGGCCGGAAGATAGGCCGTGCTCCGCCCCCGGCAGCGTCACTTCCGGCGGGCCCGCCCCCTGTTTTTCGGGCAGCCACCGCCAAAAATTTAGGCCGAGGCTTCGGCCGGCGCTAGGCCGCGGCCGGAAATTTAGTCCCCGGCTTCGGCCGGAGACTAGGCCGCGGCCGGAAGTGGCGTCTCCGGCATCTGACGGCGCTAGGCCGCGCCTCTCGACCCCGGCCCCTGTGATCAGCTATATGAGCCACGCCTCCCAGACAGGGAGCGCTGTTTTTGAAAGTCTGGAGCCTTTGCTCTTTTCCTTTTGCGCTGTCAACGCTGCTTAAGGGCGTCCGGGGATACAGGACTGGGGTAAGTGCTGCTACCTCCAGCCCGGCTCCACTTCGCTGCGCCCCGCTACCATACCTCCGCATCGTCACAGAGCTCTGAACAGATACAGTATGTCCAGAAGAACTAAGGCTCACACGGTGCTGTATACCGCATGCATTGCCTGTAAATCCCCTTTTCCGCATGCCCAGACTAATCGGGTCTGCGAAGCCTGTGACTCTGAACGGGCTCAGGAGCCCTCACCTATAGCCCAGCCCAGTGCGTCAGGTCCCCCGGAATGGGCCCTGTCTCTGTCTCAATCTGTGGCATCATTAACAAGAGCAATCGAGTCCCTTCAAGCTCCTGATAGGAGCAGGGACAGTGGTTCACCCGTCTTGGCGACGTCTCAGGAACCTCCGGCCTGCAGGGGCCGCGCTCTCACCAGGCAGACGCAGGGGAAGCGAACCCACACTGCGTCGCCTATGCCGTCCAGGGCTTCGGCATCCTTCAGCTCAGCTTCTCGCTCTCCCTCACCTTTAGAGGCAAGTGATCAATATTCAGATTCCGATACTGAAGGGTCCCTCAATTTGGAAGCTCCAGGTTGTCAGGAGACAATTGACAGTCTGATCGAAGCTGTCAATCAATCTCTGGGGGTAGACGATGAATCCACCTTGGCCTCTGGTCATAAGGTGTCTTTCAAACGAGCCAGACAGACCCATAAGGTTTTTGGTGCTCATCCTGAGTTTGAGGAGCTTGTGCAGCGCCACCGAGAAAAACCGGATAAGCGCTTTACAGGACAGAGGGCCCTCAATACCAGGTATCCTTTTGCTCCTGAACTTCTTAAGAAGTGGGCGGAATCCCCAGTGGTCGATCCTCCGGTGTCACGCTTGGCATCTAAGACGCTTCTCTCCCTTCCTGATGGTTCCTCGATTAAGGATCCAACGGATCGTCTGATTGAAAGCCTGGCTCGCTCGGTGTTTGAAGCATCTGGGTCATCTCTCTCTCCTTCCTTTGCAGCGACTTGGGTTGCTAAGGCCATGATTTCCTGGTCGGAGTCTCTGAACAGAGCTCTTCACGGTGTAGAAGTGCCACCTGAGGTTTTGGAGATATCTAATCAGATGGCTCTCGCAGGTGATTTTTTGATCAACGCTTCTATGGATGCGGCAAATTGCGCAGCATTAGCTGCTGCTAATGCGATTGCCATTAGGAGATCCTTGTGGTTGAGGACTTGGCGAGCAGACTCGACTTCAAAGAAGTCACTTACGTCCTTATCAAAGCGGTCGTTTATTTGGTGAAAAACTGGATCAGCTTATATCTGATGCGACAGGAGGGAAGAGTTCTTTTTTGCCTCAGCAGAAGGTCAAACAGCCCTTTCGCCGACAGCCTCAGCCTCGCTTTAGAGCCTTTCGCAACCCAGGTTGGGCTGCAACAGCCATTCCAGCGGCTCAGGTCGACCTAATCAGGCCAGAGATCGTCAGGCCTCTTACAAGACCAACCCGTTGGGAAGAATGCGGTCTCAACAACCGAAATCTAGAGGGTCTAGGCCCCAAAGATTTTCGGATAAATGACTGGAGGCAGAATCCGGTCGATTCTTCCAGAGTAGGCGGCCGTCTACTCTGGTTTCGTCCCACTTGGCTATCAATTACTCAAGACGAATGGGTCAGAGAATTAGTCACCTCGGGGTACAAGATAGAATTTACCAGCCTTCCCTCAAATCGTTTCTTTCCCTCGCGCCTTCCCAAGGAGGAGTCTCGGGTTCTCGCCTTATTCAAGGCGGTCGAGTCTCTTCGACACAGCGGGGTTGTCGTACCTGTACCAGAGGTCGAAAGAGGTCGGGGGTTTTATTCCAATCTGTTCATTGTACCCAAAAAGGACGGTACCGTAAGGCCCATTCTGGATCTAAAAAGACTGAATCGGTTCGTCAAAATTCGACATTTTCGAATGGAGTCTCTCCGCTCGGTCATTGCTGCCATGGAAAAAGGGGAATTTCTAGCATCAATAGACATCCAGGATGCCTATCTTCACATCCCCATATTTCCCCCTCATCAAAGGTTTCTTCGGTTTGCCATCGGCAAACTTCACTTTCAGTTCGCTGCCTTGCCATTCGGGCTAGCCACAGCTCCCAGAGTGTTCACAAAGGTCATGGCTATTGTTGTATCCATTCTACACTCCAGGGGGATAGTCATCTTGCCTTACCTAGACGACCTTCTCATCAAGGGTCCGTCTTTCCAAACATGCGAGGAAAGTGTCAGCATTACCCTAGACACTCTTGTTCGCCTGGGGTGGCTGGTGAATATGAAGAAGTCATCTCCCGTGCCATCTCGAAAGATCACCTTCTTAGGGATGGATTTCGACACCGCTCAAGGGTTGATAATCCTTCCTCAGGACAAGGCCTTAGTTCTCCGTCAAGAGGTACGGATCCTTCACAAACCGATTCCTCATACCATCCGGTTTTGCATGAGGGTCCTAGGAAGGATGGTGGCAACGATCGAGGCGATTCCATTTGCCCAGTTTCATCTTCGCCCCCTTCAGCATGCACTCTTGGCAGTATGGGACGGGAGCCTTTATTCCCTCAATCTTCGGTGCCGTCTGTCCCTGAAGGTCAGACAGACTCTTATGTGGTGGACGAGGAGTTCCACTCTTCAACAGGCCGTTTGTTTCCTCCGAATATCTGGATGGTAGTCACAATGGATGCCAGCCTGCTCGGATGGGGAGCAGTGTTTCGTCACCACACAGCCCAGGGGACTTGGTCTCAGCAGGAGTCGATCCTCCCGATAAATATTTTAGAGATCCGAGCTATTTGGCTGGCTCTGAGGCATTTTCACCAGCATCTGGCAGGCCGCCCAGTCCGAATTCAGTCAGACAATGCCACGGCGGTGGCACACATAAACCATCAGGGAGGTACCCGCAGCCGGGCGGCTATGCACGAGGTAAAACAGATTCTGTCCTGGGCAGAGGTAAATCACTCCGTGATTTCAGCAGTCCACATTCCGGGCGAGGAAAACTGGGCAGCGGATTTTCTCAGCCGTCACGGCATAGCTTCAGGGGAATGGTCACTACATCCCGAGATATTTCAGCAGATATGTCGACGCTGGGGAACCCCAGATGTGGACCTGATGGCTTCCAGGATGAATGCCAAGGTGCCCAACTTCGTCTCCCGGTACCGGGATCCGCAGGCAATTGCGGTGGACGCCCTGGTTCTACCGTGGAATCAATTCCATCTTCCATACTTATTTCCACCAATAGCTCTTCTCCCAAGGGTGATCAGAAAGATCAGGATAGAGGGGATTCCAGCGATATTAATCGCTCCGGATTGGCCGCGTCGCTCTTGGTACGCGGAGCTGGTACAGTTGCTCGCCGACGCACCCTAGCGACTGCCAGAGCGTGCGGACCTTCTCTCCCAGGGCCCAGTTTACCACCAGAACTCAGCGGTCCTGTGTTTGACGGCCTGGCCGTTGAATCTTGGATCCTGACCAGGGCTGGATTCTCTAAAAAGGTCGCCGCGACGATGGCTAGCGCCCGAAAGCCCGTCTCGGCTCACATCTACCACGGTACTTGGAAGGTCTTTTTTGCTTGGTGCAGGGAACATGGTTGTTCCCCGCTTAGGTTTTCAATTCCAAACATTCTGTCATTTCTCCAGGCAGGCCTAGATTCAGGTCTAGCGCCAAGTACGCTTAGACGGCAGATATCAGCCTTGTCTGTGCTTTTTCAGCGAAGGATCGCGTCTAATTTTCAGGTTAGGACCTTTATTCAGGGGGTTGTCCATATAGTTCCTCCCTATAAGACTCCTTTAGAGGTTTGGGACCTCAATCTAGTCCTGGGAGTTCTGCAAGAGTCTCCTTTTGAACCTTTGCAGGAGGTTTCTCTGTCGTTTCTTTCCTGGAAAGTGGTGTTTTTGGTAGCCATAACATCCATAAGGCGGGTTTCGGAGCTGGCTGCACTGTCTTGTCGAGCTCCGTACTTGCTTTTCCATCAGGATAAGGTGGTGCTCAGACCTACTCCACCTTTTTTGCCTAAAGTCGTGTCCTCATTTCATATTAATGAGGACATTGTTTTGCCCTCATTTTGCCCAGCTCCGACGCACCGAGTGGAGAAGGCTCTCCATACGCTGGATCTGGTGAGAGCACTCAGGAGATATGTATCTCGGACGGCGTCCTTTCGACAGACGGACACGCTGTTTGTCCTCCCTGAAGGTCGCAGGAAGGGACTCGCTGCCTCTAAATCAACCTTGGCTAGGTGGATTCGGTTAGCCATTCAGGAGGCTTACCGCATCAGAGGCGCGGTGGTTCCTGCAGGGATCAAGGCTCACTCCACCAGAGCGGTGGGTGCCTCCTGGGCCCTTCGGCATCAGGCTTCAGTGGAACAGGTTTGTAAAGCAGCAACCTGGTCCAGTCTGCATACCTTTTCCAAGCATTATAATGTCCATACCCAGGCTTCTGTGGATGCCAGTCTGGGTAGAAGGATTATTCAGGGCGCGGTTGCGCACATATAAGCAATGCTTGATTATAAATTACACTGTGGAGTCGGTTTCCCACCCAAGGGACTGCTTTGGGACGTCCCACAGTCCTGTGTCCCCCAATGAGACGAAGGAGAAATACGGATTTTTGTGTTACTCACCGTAAAATCCTTTTCTCCGAGACGCTCATTGGGGACACAGCTCCTCCCTATTAGCCGGATGGCTTCGATTTCTAAGTTAATTTTATTTGCTTGGGTCTATATCAGTAGATTTACTTCTGGATATATTGTACCTGTATTAACATTAATTTATTCTTTAGCCTCCTACTGCTTTTTGCACTAAACTGGGTTTGCCTGCGGCCAGTGCTGAGGTGTATACGGCGGAGGAGGAGCTAACCTTTTTTTATGTTTACTTAGTGTCAGCCTCCTAGCGGCAGTAGCATACACCCACAGTCCTGTGTCCCCCAATGAGCGTCTCGGAGAAAAGGATTTTACGGTGAGTAACACAAAAATCCGTATTTTGGGGTTCCATTATGGAGCTGATAAGAGTGATTGGCTGCACATGGTCACGTGAGGATTGACACGATATTGATGTCGATGACATCTGCACCCACACCCTCCACCATGACCATGTGAGTCCAATCACTGGCCTCAGCACCAGAAGGGGGCGCCAGAGCAACCAAAGACTGGCACGGAGGATGGAGAACTGCAGGGATGGACAGATGGGAGCCTCGGACAGGTGGGTAGAATGTCTACCACTATTATTTAACTATTTCCATCCCTTCCATTTATTATGCCTTAGGTTAGGGTCACACTTGCGAGTGCAATGTGAGAAACGCGCTCGAGTCTCTCGCCTCAATACCCGGCATTGCCGCCTGCACTCGGACCGGAGCGTTCAGCTGCATAGAAATACATGCAGCCGCACACTCCGCTCCCGAGTGCCGGGTATTGAGGCGAGTTTCTCGCACTGCACTCGCGAGTGTGACCCAGGCCTTAGTGTCTGAGAGGAGCAGAATAAACTTCTTACAGCAATTGGAGGAATTTCAATTTGGACTAAATTTTACTTGGACAGAATCGGATCTTCTGGTCAATTATAGCGAATCTGCCCAATAAGATTCTCTCCTCTCTAATGTGTCTTATGTGAGGGCTCCGGCAGCCATGGCATTGTGCAGATCTCCATAGTTGATCTATGCAGTACTATATTATTAGTTTCTAGAAATGTATCTCCAGTGACGAACGGACTTCAAGAAATTAGTCTAGAAGATCATATAATGACTTCTATAGATGGACTGTTAATAAGGATTGATTATTTACCATGAATTGTCCTTTTCTCCAGGTACGTCCAAGTAGTGCGCCATAAAGACTTACATCAGAGCTTTGCAATGAAGAAAATGCGAAGCGGAACCTGAATACTCCAAAAAGGTAGGAATCGGCTTTCCTGGAAAGGGACATCTTAACATTCTCTGATTGTCCCATTGTGGTCTTCATGCTCTGCTCCTTTCCATTTAAATCTCACCTCTGTATGGTCATGGAGTATGTGGAAGGTAGGACATGTGCATTATATTATAGTCAGTCTATGTCTGCTGACATCTTATCATATAATTAGGATTAGTCCAGGTGATTGGTTACATCACCACAGAGCATTTACTATAGGTTATATATTACCTATATATAACCAGAAAGTCATTGATCTGTGAGCAGGGGTACTATGGGGCCCATGAGTTCTAGGGGCCCAGCATCACTTGGCATTGGGCCACATCACTCCTATCATCACAATTTCAGCATAACCGCATCCTCAGAATGTGAATGCAGCTGATCAAAATGGCGCATCAGGAAGCCGAAAGCTCCCCGATCCACCATTCAGCCCGTTGTTGTGAGACTGTGGTCTGAGACTCCATACACTGCAGGGGCAAAGTAGTTACAGCATCACGCCTGTATTGTGGAGTCTCAGTACTCACACTGTACTGACCAGAGCAGCACGCCGTGGCAATGGGGCGAGGTGAATAATGCTTTTTTAATGTCAGCATTTGTAGGGGCCATAATACTGATTGGGTGGCTGTGGGGGACATAGTACTGTGTGTGAGGCAATGGGAGCCTGCTAATACCCCCATATTGACTTGTTGACTGTGAATGCCCCTGTAGAGTGGGGTCTTCATACTGAGTGGTGTGCTGTGGGGGTCCTCATTCTGTGTTAGGGTCCAAATTATGTGTGAGGTGCTGTGGGAGCCTTTATACTAAGTGAAGACATGTGGAGGCCATTACATTGTGTGAGAGTTTGTTTGGGACATTACACTGAGTATAGGGACTGTGGGCGCCATCATACTGAGTGGGGGCATCATACTGACACGTATATGTGCGGTCATCCTGTATGGAGTAAGATTCACTGTGGGAAACCATACTCAGTGTGTTTGGGTGGGGGCACTTTTGAGGGCATCATACTTTGAAATGGCCATAAAAAGTATAATGCTGGTGAGAACACTAAGGGGCTTCAATAGATGGGTAGATAGATAGTAACGTCAGCTGTAGACAAGATGTGATATCACTGACCACATTTCACCACTACTTTAATCTAATATTATGTGTACTATTCATTATATCTGTATATGGTCTTTCCTGCCAAATATCTCTGCTCACTTCTCATTATACATCATGGTGATCTGCTTTATAAACCCCTCACCGGTCATATTTCTTTTTTCTACAGGTGGAGACTGTACACCCTATTAAAGAGAAGGGGTCTTTTACCTGTCCCCTTGGCCCGCTTGTACTTTGCAGAAGCGGTTCTTGCTGTAGAATACCTGCACAGCTATGGGGTGGTGCACAGAGACTTGAAGCCAAAGAAGTAAGTGCCCCCTGTAGTATGATAAAGGAAGTTATCATTTATTATCATATAGTCTGCAAGGTTAAAACCATCTTTTCTTTCACAGCCTCCTGATAACATCTGCTGGACACATTAAAGTTGCCGATTTAGGGCTTTCAAAAGTTGGTGTCATGATACCAAAAAACAACATCTACAAGCAATCAGCAGAGGACATCAGCAGAGAGTTCCGGGACCAAGAGGTCAGCATCACTTACAGAAACGCAGCTTGTTCTTTACTAATCTCATCACACTGTTGTTTCTACTCTGAATTCTTCATTTCTAGAGATCTTTTCCGCTGATATTTTATCTTCTGTCATTGTGTTTTTATGGTGAGAACTTGTCATAATAATGGTATCATCAATCTCATCTTCTAATGGTTTCCAGGTCTGTGGCACCCCAGATTATGTAGCCCCAGAGGTCTTCCTGAGAAAAGGCTATGGAAGACCTGTTGACTGGTGGTCAATGGGGATCATACTACATCAATTTCTTAGGGGATTTTTACCATTTCATGGGAGATACCCAGCTGAGACTGTTAAAGAAGTTATCTCTGGTAAGAGGAATAATCCAATCATTGCTTTGATTGATTACACTGGTTTACTTATTTTCTTTGCTTTATCTTACAGTGTAATAAAGATGTTTTATTTTCTGTAATTTTCTATATAACAGGACACCTAAATTGGGATCATATTCTCAATCCTCCCTTCCTTGCTCGGCGCCTCATCACTGACCTGCTGATAAAAAATCCTGAACAAAGACTTGGGACAGGTAACAACTTGCTCATTAAACATAGTACATATCGCTCATGTCCATGAGAATCAGCACTTCTCTATCAGCTCATCCATTTCTAATTCTTCATAATATGACTTTCAGTAAATTTCCTTCATGTTTGCTCAGAAATGTCATTAGTTCAGATTTAGTTAAACAGTTCAGATATGGAACAGTCTTTGACAATATCCGCAACACTTTTGTTTTGTATTTTCCAGGAGGAACTTTTGAGGTCAAGGGTCATCCATTCCTGATTGACTTAGACTTTGACAACCTTATAAGTCAGAAGCCGGAGTATGTTCCTCAGCTTTCGACAAACGTGGACACAAGATTCTCTATCGGTAATTAGGAGACATCATCTAGACTAAGCAGCTGTTTGTCTCGTCTACCATAGTTTGAGACAATCGGTTCCCATTAATATTGCGGATAAATGGTGACTGTGTTATATTGACAACCTCTAATAATACTTCATTATCTATGCCTTGTAGAAAAGTTTAATTTAAAGAAACATCTGGTCTCAGAGGATGAGGAGGACAATGAGAGCTCTGACTACCAAAATTTTACATCTTCTTCTGAATGGCTTTCTAAAGTATGAGAGCAACAAAAAATGTTAAAAAAAATACATCTAAAAGTAAAATAAAAAAAGTATTTCATATCTTCTTGTTGTCCGCATTTAGCTCTGTACCACCGCTACCAGGAGGATGAATAATGAGGATCCCAAGTTACCTCCAGAGTTTACCCAAACATCCTGCACAAACATCTTAGAAACGTGAGTAGATTATAGGGTCATTACTTGCAGCTCCAGGCTGATATATGTGCACAACCCCAAATATAGGACATAAATAACATATTATCGATTACAGCATCCATCGCCCCATGATTATTAGGCTTCAGAAACTGCTGATGGTAACATCCTATAACTGCAGCCAGTCATGCACCTTTAGTGCTGCCCACACTGTAGGAGATGTAGTAATACATGCCAGCCATTCTTTGTAGTTGTTTTTCGCTCTGCTCTATAAAAGATAGATTTAAGCAGGAAACCTTCCCCAATATAACTCTCATATGTCCTAATTGGCTTTATAGTTGGTGTTAAAATACTGAGGCAACCCCTTTTAAACAGCATTTACTTGTGATTTACACGTTTTTCTTCTTCCAAACAGGCAGAATCTTCTCCTGCACCTATTAGAGATGATGCTATTACCAGTTTGCCATCCTTGTCCCCATTGCCAGGTATGTATATATCTACAGCACTACAAATGAGAATGTTGACCTCAAGTCTCAAATAGTTCCACGTTTTTTCTTTAATTGGTCTCCTATGCTGTCCATGTTTCATGGATCCCAATTATGTTGCCCATAGGCCCCAAACATTTTGCTAATTTTGTACAGTTTTCCCAGATTACCAGATCATTCATCTGGAGCAGATGTTTTCTGTCAGTGATGGGACGGTCGCATGTATGATGGCTGACAATGATCGCTGACTTCTGTATGATAACATCCCTCTGCCATTCACGCACAATAGTATCATGTAATAAGGCGTCCTTTTACTTGCCTTGCACTGGTAAACAGTGATTTTTGTGCCAATGGTTTAATATTAAGTTTATGACGCTGATTAAAAATATTGCTTTGATTTTGCCAGATTGGCTCTAGTTTTTGAAATATTTAATAGTTAATTAATTACAGTAAAATTCTGGCCTCAAAAAGTCGCTTTTATAGCATTGTAAGCCTACAATTACATAGGATATGTAATTACCTAAGACGCTGCTAAAGAGTCAAAACACTGAACAAAAGACCAAAAGCTATTGCCTTTGTTATTACACACAAGAGGGAAATCATTATTTTTATGGATGAACTATTGTCACGCTATGACGGTTTTCGGTAACGAAAGGGGCCTCAAACTGTCCCTGGAACTGGGACCCGCAACTATTCCTGTCCCGGGGGTACTCTTGAAGGTAGAGAGGCCTGAGTCTATACCAGCCTAGAAATGGTTGTTAACCTCTTCAGCACCAAAGGAAATTAAATTCATTTAATATGGGACACAAACAAATGGAACCTCTGAAATTCACAATAAGTAGTGATCTTCTAACCCCAGATCTCCCGGGAGGACGAGACACACTCTTGACAATTATCAAAAACTAGAAACAATTTAGCAATAGTAATGGTGATCCCCGGACCTTCTCGAAAGAAACACATAGCATTACCCTTTTTTTTGTTATATTTCCCCCTCCTGAAGGGGTTAAATGGTGGGAAAATATCTTTCTCACTGTTTTTGCCTCAAGTGCTTTGCATGTAGTTGGCTAGCAAACCTGGCCAGTCAGGGGACCATAGCAGGAGGATAGGTTTCCTTCCCTGTGAACGGTCTCTGATTGGTGTATGTATTAGTAAATAAAGAGGGAGAGGGGGATAAAAAAGAGGGGGCGGCAGAGATCCATGCCCGACCTTCAGCGTTTTCCTAGCAGAAGTGCTGCCCCACCCTTCATTTTGTCAAGGCCTTAGGGTTAGTTATTCAGGTATCTGAATAAACAGGAAGTTGGGATTAATGGGATGGAGCCTTTTGGCCAAGCTTAAACCCTATTTAATCCATAATTAAAACCTTGACACCCGAATTTGTTTTTTTATGTAGCAGATCCTAAAAGAGTATTTTGTTACTAAGAGTTTTTTTTACTTTCTGATCAGACAATGAAGCTCATGCGGAAAGAAAACCTTTGAGTATAGAGCAAAAAAAATTAGAAAATGAAGAAAAGGGGGAAAAGAGACAAGGTAAGTGTGAGAATCAGCTCCATGTTGTGTGATGTCAGTCTGAGAATAATTCATGTGAAGATGACATCTGTCAGTGATGGGATTGTCACATGTATGATGGCTGAGAATGATCCCTGATGTCCGGCCACAGTGACCGCATATTAGTATCATGTCACTTACATTATATTTACTTCTCTTCTCACAGGCTCCCTCCCCTGCCGGATCTTATCTTCCTGCTGGCATGGATTATCCAGGGCTGCTCGCTCATTTGCATGTTGTTACTGCTGCCCCAGCATCAACTAAAAGACTGGAAACTTCTACATCTAGCGCCCTGAAGTACAGCAGATCACCATCACTGCTGGACCTGTATAGTAGGACCGTCACTATCTACCTGTGGACTTCTGACGGTTACATCTTTACCCGGACATGTTTTGCCTCTGTCACCAGGCGCCGCGGTAATCCTACTGCTCGCCTGACTTGGCTTTTACTGATCACCTGGTATCTGACCCCGGCTGTCTTCCTGACTATGATTTCGACTATTGATAATGTTCCTGGCTTTGTTCATCCCTTACCCTTCTATCCTATTAGTAATAAAAAAAAATAACTAAAAGCCGTTACTGTTGCTCTGATTTCTTTCATCTTGAACTCACAACTAATTGTAAGTCACTAATTGCTCTTCTTGTCACTAAATGCATTTGTCATTATCCTGAATGCAGCAGTCAGGCTCATATTTCTGTCCAGCAGTTACACTGATGCCTCCACTCAGTACCAGTCATTGCACTTTCCCACAAAGCTCTCCACAGAGGCGAGATATTGAGTATTGAGGCACGAGTTTCTCGCATTGCACTCACAAGTGGGACACCGGCCTTAAAGGGAATCTCTCAGTGGGATCGTCATTACTAAGCAGTCTATATGGAAACGTAAGTCACAGAAAGTTGAATAAAATGATACCTTGATATCGGCGATTCGATGTTTCATTCCTGAGAAATCCACATTTTTCTTAATATGTAAATGAGCTAAGATCTGTGGGACGGACGTACATCTCCCAGAGAATCTGCCTTCGGAGGTTATTTTTTCCTCCTCAGCGGACTTTGGTTTTTTGGGGTTCCATTATGGAGCTGATAAGAGTGATTGGCTGCACATGGTCACGTGAGGATTGACACGATATTGATGTCGATGACATCTGCACCCACACCCTCCACCATGACCACGTGAGTCCAATCACTGGCCTCAGCACCAGAAGGGGGCGCCAGAGCAACCAAAGACTGGCACGGAGGATGGAGAACTGCAGGGATGGACAGATGGGAGCCTCGGACAGGTGGGTAGAATGTCTACCACTATTATTTAACTATTTCCATCCCTTCCATTTATTATGCCTTAGGTTAGGGTCACACTTGCGAGTGCAATGTGAGAAACGCGCTCGAGTCTCTCGCCTCAATACCCGGCATTGCCGCCTGCACTCGGACCGGAGCGTTCAGCTGCATAGAAATACATGCAGCCGCACACTCCGATCCCGAGTGCCGGGTATTGAGGCGAGTTTCTCGCACTGCACTCGCGAGTGTGACCCAGGCCTTAGTGTCTGAGAGGAGCAGAATAAACTTCTTACAGCAATTGGAGGAATTTCAATTTGGACTAAATTTTACTTGGACAGAATCGGATCTTCTGGTCAATTATAGCGAATCTGCCCAATAAGATTCTCTCCTCTCTAATGTGTCTTATGTGAGGGCTCCGGCAGCCATGGCATTGTGCAGATCTCCATAGTTGATCTATGTAGTACTATATTATTAGTTTCTAGAAATGTATCTCCAGTGACGAACGGACTTCAAGAAATTAGTCTAGAAGATCATATAATGACTTCTATAGATGGACTGTTAATAAGGATTGATTATTTACCATGGATTGTCCTTTTCTCCAGGTACGTCCAAGTAGTGCGCCATAAAGACTTACATCAGAGCTTTGCAATGAAGAAAATGGCGAAGCGGAACCTGAATACTCCAAAAAGGGTGGAATCGGCTTTCCTGGAAAGGGACATCTTAACATTCTCTGATTGTCCCTTTGTGGTCTCCATGCTCTGCTCCTTTCCATCTAAATCTCACCTCTGTATGGTCATGGAGTATGTGGAAGGTAGGACATGTGCATTATATTATAGTCAGTCCATGTCTGCTGACATCTTATCATATAATTAGGATTAGTCCAGGTGATTGGTTACTTCACCACAGAGCATTTACTATAGGTTATAAATTACCTACATGCCCAGAAAGTCATTGTTCTGTGAGCAGGGGTACTATGGGGCCCATGAGTTCTAGGGGGCCCAGCATCACTTGACATTGGGCCACATCACTCCTATCATCACAATTTCAGCATAGCCGCGGCGGAGCCTAGCTGCACATGAGGAAGGAGCTGAGTCTGTGAGCTCCTCTCTTCAACCCAGCCAGCTTTAGCATTGTCACAGCGTATTTCTGCCCAAAATGGGGAAATCAGGAAGAGAAAAGGCTAAAGACTCCACTGGCACCCCAAAACCCCCAAGAAAGACGGGGGATTTGGATCATTATCTCCGGAGAAAGCCAGCTGCTGCACCAGTGCTTTCACCTAAGATGGCACCCGGAACCCTCTCTCTGTCTGACGCAGAGGACTCGGATATAGACACTGATGCTTGCTCAGGGCAATCACCCCGCAGGCCGGAGCGTTCCAACCAGGTCACCCGCTCTTTCATCCGCCGGATCATTGCTCCAGTGCTACAGGAGCTAGCCAGCATTAAGGCGGAGGTGTCGCATGTGGGACGCCGTGTGGAGGAGCTGGAGCAGGCCCACACTTCTTATGTGGAATTCGGCGATGGCATCTGTACCACGCTCCAGGACCACTCCAAGCATCTTAATGCGGCCCTCGGTGCTGCCGAGGACCTTGAGAACAGGAATCGCCGCCGCAATGTGCGAATGAAAGGTATCCCTGAGTCCTATGCCCTCGAGGGCCTGCGCTCTGTGGCACGCACTTTATTCTCTGCATTGCTGGGGGAAGAACCTGCTGAAGCTGTGGTTGTGGAGCGCATCCACCGGGCCCTCAGAGCTCGCCCCAGGGACACTGATCCCCCCAGGGATGTTATTTGTGGTATACTGGACTACAACCATACTGCTGCGCTTCTCACTGCTGCGAGGGAGCAGGGTCCCCGATGCTAGACGGGTCCCCAGTGGCCTTCTACCAAGACCTGGCCAGTTCTACCCTCCAGAAGCGCCGCTTGTTAAAGCCTCTTCTGACCCACCTGAAGGAACATGACGCCCAGTACAGATGGTTGTTCCCCTTTGGGCTCTTTGTTACACGCCACGACAAGAAAGTTACTATACGTCATCCAGAGGACTTACCTACTTTGTGGAAGGCCTTATCCATCCCTTCACTGCCTGTGCCGTCCTGGCTGCCTGTTCCGGAGTCGTCCATACCACCGATCCAGCCGCGCCCGGACGATTGGCAAGTCACCGCTCCAAGAACAAGTCGCATCGTCGCTCTCTATCTGCCCGCGATGACCCGGCTGGAGACTGAGCTGTTACCAGACTGGCTTGCTGCTCTTGTTCTTGCCAGGACATGGTAGACCCGGTGTAATGCCTTTGTTCTGGAGGTCTCCTGCCCTCTTTCTACCTGAAACCTGAGGTTTACATTTTCCACTTTGCAGCCTCCCTGTTGAATTGTTGACTCACTGTGGTTATATCCAACTTATGATTCTGTTCACTCAGGCTCGTATTGTTGCTAGTGCTGACTGCTTTCCTGTGCTCTCTTCACCCTTGTCCCTCTTCCCCTCCCCCATCTTCTCTTCTTTCACCTTTGAAACTCAATGTGATATCTAGGTTTCCTATGTGCTTTGTAGATTGCTGTAGTGTGCTGTTCACATGACCTATTGCACTGCACTGCCCTCTCTGATTTTCAGGATCTACCTGTTGTCATTGCTGATTTTGGACAACAGAGATGGCTTTTGTTCCCCTGTGGTTTTGTTTTAAAATTACCTGCAATTTTTCAACGTTTCATTATGCTGTTATTTTCTGGTACATTGCTCACTGCTGCCATCTGCAGTTCATTTACAGTTACTACTGTTGTTACACTACACAGCACTTTCTTCTCCTCCCTCTATCTTGCCATTCTCTGCATTCCTTTATCTTTTCCCTCCCCACTCTCCCCTCTCACTGTTCCCTCTTTCCGGCTACCTTTCCCTTCCTCTCCCTTTTCTCTCCGTTCCCTCTTCCACTCATCCTTGGGGGACCTGACCCTACTTCTCATAATCTCCCCCTCACCTTCCACACTAGGGCACCCTTGCCCTTCTCTACTATATCATAGGATCCTGATACACAGGACACGGTCCGCCTTACGGTCACAATCTTTTTCTCCCCCATCCTCCTTCCCTACCCTCCTGACCCCCGGCCTCTCTCCTCCATTACCCTATTCTTCACCTTCTTGGTCCGGGTAGTCGCCCCACCTGTAGCTATATGTGGGTCTGGTCTGCTATCCTCTCCCTTCCCCCCTTCACTATCTCTCCCCTCCCCCCTTTTTCTCTCCTATACGCTGCCCCTTCTGCTTGCACCTGGGAAGGCATCATCTCCTGCTGTTCTTCTCTTGGTCCCTTCCCTTCTTTTTCTTCCTTACCTTTCTCTCCCCACTCTCCTCCCCATTTTTTGGCAAATACATTTCACTATGACCCAGGTTTTCTTGGGTTCCACAGGCTGGCTGGAGGTTATTGCAGGTGGGCTCTTATGCGACCCTTGCATCGCCTCCACTGCCCCCTCCTCCTTCAGGAGGGGTGCAATGTCTCCCGGCTCCCCTTGTGGATCCGCCTAGTTCACATTTCTCCAAATGTTTACAAGCACCGCTACCTATGGTGCTTTATTTTTTGTCTCTGTTTTGATTTTTTTGTGTTCTTTCCCTCTTGTGTCCTCCTTGTCACACTCCTCTTTCCTTGGGGTCGCTCTCTGTCCTTGCTACGGTACACCGCTTTATCGCTTCTCTATCCTCCCAGTGCACCTCCATGATGACTCCACGTGATATTGTTATACAATCCTATAATGCTAAGGGTATGAATGCGCCTGCGAAACGTGCTCAGGTTTTGAGACTCCTTAAAAAAGATGGTGTCTCTGTTATTTTTATGCAGGAAACACATTTCCGCCACGATCATGTTCCACAGCTGTCTCGCTCTTCATTCCCAGTATGGTTCCACAGTTGCAGCGACTCCCACGCGTCGAGAGGGGCGAGTATAGCTTTTTGCCGCAATCTTCATTTTCAGTTGCAAGCGCAGTTGGCAGATACAGATGGTCGATATCTTTTCTTGAAGGGTAAACTGGGAAACACTTTAGTGACTTTTGCTAATATTTATGCGCCCAATGTTCGCACAGTCGACTGGTTACTATCTACTCTACGTCTTTTACAGCAATTTATGTCGGGGCTAGTGGTACTGGGTGGAGACTTTAACCTCACTATGGAGCCTCTCGTGGACTCCTCCACGGGCCGCTCCGCCATCTCTTTTCAGAATCTCAGAAGACTTAAACTGCTATTGGCGGAGCTGTCCTTGGTGGACGCCTGGAGAGTCCTCCATCCTGACACTAAGGATTATACGTTTTATTCGACGCCGCATCGCTCATACCAAAGACTTGATTACCTCTTTCTATCCCGACGCCACCTGGGTGTTATTCTACGGCGGATATTGGATCCATGACAGTATCGGACCATGCGCCTGTATCCTTAACACTGGCCTTACCTGGGGTGGGTGGTCTCGGATACACCTGGCGACTCAATGAGACACTGTTGGACGTTCAAGATAATATAAATGCCATTGAAATACCCCTTCAGGATTTCTTCCATAGAAATTACACTCCAGGCATGCCAATCCCCATCGTCTGGGAAACTCACAAATCTTTTGTCAGGGGTGAATTCATCTCACTGGCCTCTAGACTTAAAAAATCTAGGGAGAAACAAACCGATGCCTTGCTCCTTCAAATTTGCAAATTGGAGTCGCTCCACAAGCGATCTCTGTGCCAGCAACACCTCTCCGATCTCCTGTCCTTGCGTATGGCCCTTAAATCCCTCCTAAACCTAAAAATTGCGAAAAATTTCTTACACGCGAAACACCGTCTTTATGCTTCAGGTGACAGAGGTGGGAAACTTATGTCCGCCTACGTCAAAGAAACGTCTCCGCGTACATTCATCGCTGAGACGAGATGCCCCTCGGGTGCCGCACACACTGAGACGGCGCAAATCGCGCAAGATTTTCATCAATATTACACCGCCTTGTATAACTTACATAACCCCATGTATGAATCTGCCCCCACTGCAGACACCCATCCTGCTATTGTGGACTTTGTCTCCTCCCTGAACCTCCCTAAATTGAAACCTTCCCATCACGCGGAATTGTTATCTCCAATTGCGGTGGAGGAAGTGGAGGAAGCTCTGAAGTCTACTCCATCGGGAAAATCTCCTGGCCCAGATGGTCTGACAATACTTTACTACAAAAAGTTTAAAGCTACCCTTCTCCCACACCTCACCCGACTTTTTAACGCCTTGATGACTGGCTCCTCCTTTCCTCCCCAATCCCTTTCTGCGGATATAGCTTTAATCCATAAGGAAGACAAAGATCCAGCACAGTGTAGTAGTTATCGGCCAATATCTCTTCTTAACTGTGATTTGAAGCTCTGGGCGAAGGTCCTGGCGAACTGGGTGTCTCGCTTGGTCCCCCTCCTGGTGCAGAGCGATCAGACTGGGTTTGTACTGGGTAGGGAGGGGAGGGAAAACTCCACAAAGATCTTACACCTAATCCATGGAGCAGTTTCCCGAAAAACGCCTTTGTTGTTGTTAAGTACTGATGCCGAAAAGGCGTTTGACCGCATAGATTGGTCTTACATGAAGTCGGTCCTACGCCTATTTAATTTTCCCGATCGCTTTATAGACTCCATTTTTACACTTTACACCTCGCCCACTGCCAGGGTCAAGGTGAACAATTCTTTTTCGGCTCCATTCTCTATATCCAATGGAACCCGCCAGGGCTGCCCCTTGTCCCCCAGTCTGTTCGCTCTGTGCCTGGAACCTTTGTTACAGGCTTTTCGTACACACCCAGACATCCGAGGCGCGTCCACGCCTAAAGGCGAGGCCCTCGTGTCCGCATACGCTGATGACATCATGCTTAGTATCACTAACCCGGAGACTGCTATACCCGCTGTGCTGGATCTTTTTCACCATTTTGGTACTCTTTCAAACTTCAAAATCAATTATAATAAATCGGTCGCGTTTGCTATCGGCTTCCCCAGGGACACTCTAACCCGCCTCCAACGAATGTCACCGTTCACCTGAAAGACAGACCATGTAAAATATTTAGGCATTCTTATTCCGAGGGATATTTCTCGCCTCTACGCTCTGAACCACCTACGCCTACTCTCCTCGGTTAGGACACAGCTCCAGCGTCTACGAATACCGTTCATGTCTTGGTTGGGCCGAAAAAATTATCTGTCCACATATATAGTCCCAAAATTCCTCTACTTATTCCAGGCAGCTCCTATATTCCTTCCCAATTCCTTTTTTCGTGCCTTACACGTTCTGTTCTCACGGTTCCTATGGAACCAACGTCCGGCTCGTATCGCTTTCTCAACTTTGACTCTGCCCACAGATGCAGGTGGAGTGGGTATGCCCGACCTGAAGAACTATTACTTCGCTTGCCATCTTCGTCGTTGGGTGGAGATAAACAGCTGGAACAAAAGGTCTTTCTTGTCCTCCCTAGAAACGGCTCTTCTTTCGCCTCGGGAGGCACTTGAGTTATGGGGTGTGCATACTCAGATCCCTTGTACACGCGGCTTCTCCCCCTCTCCTGAAGGGTTTGCTCCACACATGCCTGCACTGTCTACATCATGACACTATGAGTAAGTTCCCCTCTCCGCTCATGCCTGTACGCTTACTCCCTTTGTTGACCTGCTCGGATGAGGGTTTTTGGACTTTTCAGGGTTTGTGGAGCAAACTGGTAACGCCCCTCAATTCCTTTTTTGCTGGAGGCAATGTCCCTTCGGCGGAGGGCCTGTCATCCATCCTCGGACCTACACACGCCAACTTTTTATCACTAGCACATGTACATCATGTCTGTCAGACCTTTATGGAGCAACATCGTCCCTTGCGGGCTGCCTCCAACTTGGAGCGGCTGTTGCTGGCACAGAGTCCTGTCAAAGGCGTGATCTCCACCATTTACAAATGGCTTATGTCTCTTCGCTCTGATACTGAGCCTACTTACCTTGCTGCCTGGGAACGGGAACTGGGGCACCCATTGTCCCTACGAGTCGCCAGGTGTATTAAAAGACACGCACTGGGATTTTCTAGGTGCGTTCGCATTAAAAAGAATTCTTATAAACTGATTGCCAGGTGGTACCGAACCCCGTCCTTCCTATTTCGCCATGGCTTGCAGACCTCTGACATTTGCTGGAGATGTGGGGCGGGTTCAGGAACTTATGCTCACATCTGGTGGGATTGTCCCCTCATTGTGCCCTTCTGGAATGCGATACGACAAAAAATCAAAGATATCTGCCTTCTGCCTTGTGATTTACCCAGGGACTCAGTCCTTTTTTGGGTGCCGGCGACGGGTTATAACCCCATTAAGCACAAACTGGCGACCTTTATGTTGACGGCTGCCAAACTTCTTGTGCCTAAGCATTGGCTGTCTACTGTGGCGCGTTCTCTGGAGGAGTGGACTGTTGCTGTGGACCATATCAGGGACATGGAGGACCTGTCGGCATGGATCAACCATAGCCGGGATAAATTCCAGACCATCTGGTCCCAGTGGATTGCCTTTCGTACCCCTTCGCCTACATAGTGTAAGTGACTCATTGGAGTGCTATTTTTGTATGTAAGATTCTCTGCCACGTGGTGTGCTGTGGGCGGAGACCGACGGCGCCCCCCCTCCCCTTCTTCCTTCCCCTTACCTTTAACCTTCTTCCTTTTTTCTTTGTCCAGTTATTTATTTTTCATTTAGGTTCATTTAATTCCCTTATTTTTCTTTATTTCCCCTTATATTTTCTGTGTCTTCTTGTTTTATTTTGTTCTTAGTTCTTGTAGAATGTTATTGGGGTTCGTTAGTCCAGGAACCCAATTTGTCTGCCAAATCTCACGCAATACTAGTAGTGATCCTCGATCACTCTGTTTCATTCATATATATTGTGCTCTGTTTTATTGGACATGACTTGATATGATGACGCTTGGCTTATATTATGTGACATGTTTTGTTACTGTTCATACCCTTGATATGTGTTATACATGTGTGTTAATAAATACATATTCAACAATTTCAGCATAGCCGCATCCTCAGAATGTGAATGCAGCTGATCAAAATGGCGCATCAGGAAGCCGAAAGCTCCCCGATCCACCATTCAGCCCGTGGTTGTGAGACTGTGGTCTGAGTCTCCGTACACTGCAGGGGCAAAGTAGTTACAGCATCACGCCTGTATTTTGGAGTCTCAGTACTCACACTGTACTGACCAGAGCAGCACGCCGTGGCAATGGGGCGAGGTGAATAGTGCTTTTTTAATGTCAGCATTTGTAGGGGCCATAATACTGATTGGGTGGCTGTGGGGGACATAGTACTGTGTGTGAGGCAATGGGAGCCTGCTAATACCCCCATATTGACTTGTTGACTGTGAATGCCCCTGTACAGAGTGGGGTCTTCATACTGAGTGGTGTGCTGTGGGGGTCCTCATTCTGTGTTAGGGTCCAAATTATGTGTGAGGTGCTGTGGGAGCCTTTATACTAAGTGAAGACATGTGGAGGCCATTACATTGTGTGAAAGTTTGTTTGGGACATTACACTGAGTATAGGGACTGTGGGCGCCATCATACTGAGTGGGGGCATCATACTGACACGTATATGTGCGGTGATACTGTAGGGAGCAAGATTCACTGTGGGAAACCATACTCAGTGTGTTTGGGTGGGGGCACTTTTGAGGGCATCATACTTTGAAATGGCCATAAAAAGTATAATGCTGGTGAGAACACTAAGGGGCTTCAATAGATGGGTAGATAGATAGATAGTAACGTCAGCTGTAGATAAGATGTGATATCACTGACCACATTTCACCACTACTTTAGTCTAATATTATGTGCACTATTCAGTATATCTGTATATGGTCTTTCCTGCCAAATATCTCTGCTCACTTCTCATTATACATCATGGTGATCTGCTTTATAAACCCCTCACCGGTCATATTTCTGTTTTTCTACAGGTGGAGACTGTCACACCCTATTAAAGAGAAGGGGCCTTTTACCTGTCCCCTTGGCCCGCTTGTACTTTGCAGAAGCGGTTCTTGCTGTAGAATACCTGCACAGCTATGGCGTGGTGCACAGAGACCTGAAGCCAAAGAAGTAAGTGCCCCCTGTAGTATGATAAAGGAAGTTATCATTTATTATCATATAGTCTGCAAGGTTAAAACCATCTTTTCTTTCACAGCCTCCTGATAACATCTGCTGGACACATTAAAGTTGCCGATTTAGGGCTTTCAAAAGTTGGTGTCATGATACCAAAAAACAACATCTACAAGCAATCAGCAGAGGACATCAGCAGAGAGTTCCGGGACCAAGAGGTCAGCATCACTTACAGAAACGCAGCTTGTTCTTTACTAATCTCATCACACTGTTGTTTCTACTCTGAATTCTTCATTTCTAGAGATCTTTTCCGCTGATATTTTATCTTCTGTCATTGTGTTTTTATGGTGAGAACTTGTCATAATAATGGTATCATCAATCTCATCTTCTAATGGTTTCCAGGTCTGTGGCACCCCAGATTATGTAGCCCCAGAGGTCTTCCTGAGAAAAGGCTATGGAAGACCTGTTGACTGGTGGTCAATGGGGATCATACTACATCAATTTCTTAGGGGATTTTTACCATTTCATGGGAGATAACCCAGCTGAGACTATTAAAGAAGTTATCTCTGGTAAGAGGAATAATCCAATCATTGCTTTGATTGATTACACTGGTTTACTTATTTTCTTTGCTTTATCTTACAGTGTAATAAAGATGTTTTATTTTCTGTAATTTTCTATATAACAGGACACCTAAATTGGGATCATATTCTCAATCCTCCCTTCCTTGCTCGGCGCCTCATCACTGACCTGCTGATAAAAAATCCTGAACAAAGACTTGGGACAGGTAACAACTTGCTCATTAAACATAGTACATATCGCTCATGTCCATGAGAATCAGCACTTCTCTATCAGCTCATCCATTTCTAATTCTTCATAATATGACTTTCCGTAAATTTCCTTCATGTTTGCTCAGAAATGTCATTAGTTCAGATTTAGTTAAACAGTTCAGATATGGAACAGTCTTTGACAATATCCGCAACACTTTTGTTTTGTATTTTCCAGGAGGAACTTTTGAGGTCAAGGGTCATCCATTCCTGACTGACTTAGACTTTGACAACCTTATAAGTCAGAAGCCGGAGTATGTTCCTCAGCTTTCGACAAACGTGGACACAAGATTCTCTATCGGTAAGTAGGAGACGTCATCTAGACTAAGCAGCTGTTTGTCTCGTCTACCATAGTTTGAGACAATCGGTTCCCATTAATATTACGGATAAATGGTGACTGTGTTATATTGACAACCTCTAATAATACTTCATTATCTATGCCTTGTAGAAAAGTTTAATTTAAAGAAACATCTGGTCTCAGAGGATGAGGAGGACAATGAGAGCTCTGACTACCAAAATTTTACATCTTTTTCTGAATGGCTTTCTAAAGTAAGTATGAGAACAACAAAAAATGTTAAAAAAAATACATCTAAAAGTAAAATAAAAAAAGTATTTCATATCTTCTTGTTGTCCGCATTTAGCTCTGTACCACCGCTACCAGGAGGATGAATAATGAGGATCCCAAGTCACCTCCAGAGTTTACCCAAACATCCTGCACAAACATCTTAGAAACGTGAGTAGATTATAGGGTCATTACTTGCAGCTCCAGGCTGATATATGTGCACAACCCCAAATATAGGACATAAATAACATATTATCGATTACAGCATCCATCGCCCTATGATTATTAGGCTTCAGAAACTGCTGATGGTAACATCCTATAACTGCAGCCAGTCATGCACTTTTAGTGCTGCCCACACTGTAGGAGATGTAGTAATACATGCCAGCCATTCTTTGTAGTTGTTTTTCGCTCTGCTCTATAAAAGGTAGATTTAAGCAGGAAACCTTCCCCAATATAACTCTCATATGTCCTAATTGGCTTTATAGTTGGTGTTAAAATACTGAGGCAACCCCTTTTAAACAGCATTTACTTGTGATTTACACGTTTTTCTTCTTCCAAACAGGCAGAAAGAATCTTCTCCTGCACCTATTAGAGATGATGCTATTACCAGTTTGCCATCCTTGTCCCCATTGCCAGGTATGTATATATCTACAGCACTACAAATGAGAATGTTGACTTCAAGTCTCAAATAGTTCCACGTTTTTTCTTTAATTGGTCTCCTATGCTGTCCATGTTTCATGGATCCCAATTATGTTGCCCATAGGCCCCAAACATTTTGCTAATTTTGTACAGTTTTCCCAGATTACCAGATCATTCATCTGGAGCAGATGTTTTCTGTCAGTGATGGGACGGTCGCATGTATGATGGCTGACAATGATCGCTGACTTCTGTATGATAACATCCCTCTGTCATTCACGCACAATAGTATCATGTAATAAGGCATCCCTTTACTTACCTTGCACTGGTAAACAGTGATTTTTGTGCCAATGGTTTAATATTAAGTTTATGACACTGATTAAAAATATTGCTTTGATTTTGCCAGATTGGCTCTAGTTTTTGAAATATTTAATAGTTAATTAATTACAGTAAAATTCTGGCCTAAAAAAGTCGCTTTTATAGCATTGTAAGCCTACAATTACATAGGATATGTAATTACCTAAGACGCTGCTAAAGAGTCAAAACACTGAACAAAAGACCAAAAGCTATTGCCTTTGTTATTACACACAAGAGGGAAATCATTATTTTTATGGATGAACTATTGTCACGCTATGACGGTTTTCGGTAACGAAAGGGGCCTCAAACTGTCCCTGGAACTGGGACCGCAACTATTCCTGTCCCAGGGGTACTCTTGAAGGTAGAGAGGCCTGAGTCTATACCAACCTAGAAATGGTTGTTAACCTCTTCAGCACCAAAGGAAATTAAATTCATTTAAAATGGGACACAAACAAATGGAACCTCTGAAATTCACAATAAGTAGTGATCTTCTAACCCCAGATCTCCCGGGAGGACGAGACACACTCTTGACAATTATCAAAAACTAGAAACAATTTAGCAAAAGTAATGGTGATCCCCAGACCTTCTCGATAGAAACACATAACATTACCCTTTTTTTGTTATATTTCCCCCTCCTGAAGGGGTTAAATGGTGGGAAAATATCTTTCTCTCTGTTTTTGCCTCAAGTGCTTTGCAGGTAGTTGGCTAGCAAACCTGGCCAGTCAGGGGACCATAGCAGGATAGGTTTCCTTCCCTGTGAACGGTCTCTGATTGGTGTATGTATTAGTAAATAAAGAGGGGGATAAAAGAGAGGGGGCGGCAGAGATCGGTGCCCGACCTTCAGCGTTTTCCTAGCAGAAGTGCTGCCCCACCCTTCATTTTGTCAAGGCCTTAGGGTTAGTTATTCAGGTATCTGAATAAACAGGAAGTTGGGATTAATGGGATGGAGCCTTTTGGCCAAGCTTAAACCCTAAATCCATAATTAAAACCTTGACACCTGAAATTTTTGTTTTTATGTAGCAGATCCTAAAAGAGTATTTTGTTACTAAGAGTTTTTTTTTACTTTCTGATCAGACAATGAAGCTCACGTGGAAAGAAAACCCTTGAGTATAGAGCAAAAAAAATTAGAAAATGAAGAAAAGGGGGAAAAGAGACAAGGTAAGTGTGAGAATCAGCTCCATGTTGTGTGATGTCAGTCTGAGAATAATTCATGTGAAGATGACATCTGTCAGTGATGGGATTGTCACATGTATGATGGCTGAGAATGATCCCTGATGTCCGGCCACAGTGACCGCATATTAGTATCATGTCACTTACATTATATTTACTTCTCTTCTCACAGGCTCCCTCCCCTGCCGGATCTTATCATCCTGCTGGCATGGATTATCAAGGGCTGCTCGCGCATTTCCATGTTGTTACTGTTGCCACAGCATCAACTAAAAGACTGGAAACCTCTACATCTAGCACCCTGAAGTACAGCAGATCACCATCACTGCTGGACCTGTATAGTAGGACCGTCACCATCTACCTGTGGACTTCTGACGGTTACATCTTTACCCGGACATGTTTTGCCTCTGTCACCAGGCTCCGCGGTAATCCTACAGCTCGCCTGACTTGGCTTTTACTGATCACCTGGTATCTGACCCCGGCTGTCTTCCTGACTATGATTTCGACTATTGATAATGTTCCTGGTTTTGTTCATCCCTTACCCTTCTATCCTATTAGTAATAAAAAAAAATAACTAAAAGCCGTTACTGTTGCTCTGATTTCTTTTCATCTTGAACTCACAACTAATTGTAAGTCACTAATTGCTCTTCTTGTCACTAAATGCATTTGTCATTATCCTGAATGCAGCAGTCAGGCTCATATTTCTGTCCAGCAGTTACACTGATGCCTCCACTCAGTACCAGTCATTGCACTTTCCCACAAAGCTCTCCACAGTGCTGCCCTGTCCTACAACTCCTCCCATTTGTCACTCTACTACCATATCTACACTCCAATGAGCTAACACTAGCATGATCAGGACCTCCCACTCCCACGTCCATGACTTTTTCTGTGCTGCATCAGCTCTAAGGAGGGCACTACTGCAGACAATCAGGTTCATTCTCACTGTCTATGGATTTAAGTGTGCACTAAATACAGATCATTTTTAGCAGGAGTATTAAGTCATCTCAGTAATCTAAGTTTTGCCCACTGCACTCAGCGGCACTCAATATCTGCACATATAAAGATATTGGCTGGTGACATGTTCATGCGGTCTTAACTCCTCGAAGATATGAAAGCAAATAAGAACATGTTTAATATGATCTGACAAAGTCACTGGTTAAGTACTGGAGGTGAGATATGTATCACTGTGGTTCTAAGCTTCAGTGATATGAACCTAGGAACACGCTCCAGCACACAATAAACCTTTAATAAAATAGTGGAAGATTTAAGAAACAGCGTTCCTGTGTCCACCTCTACGTGCTGCCAATTGAGCCCATCTACCACAATGGCCAAATCATCCTTAATCATTGCAGAAAAACTTCACTTTAAGTTCCCACAATGAGTATTTGGTTTGTTTTTGATGCTGTTTTGTCACTTCATAAAGATAGCGACTTACAGTTCCAACAAATCTCAGTATGCCGATGCCTCGTGTAGTCGTTTTCAGCAACGCCATTCATTTTATCATATAATTAGCGATGAGAGAGCACTAAAATGCTTGGCTGCTCTTACTGGTAACGAGCTTTCCATAATGCTCGAGTGTTCGTCTCGAGTAACGAGTATAATTGAAGTCTATAGGAAACTCAAGCATTTTTCTGGGAGTCCTTCCAAGCAGGTCTGGTGGGCATTAAAATTGCTGAAATGGAAAAAGTTCTCCAATGGAATGGGAACAGCATGGTGAAGACGCCTGTACACATCCGACTCCCAGGTCACTGCTGGGAACAATGTTGTCAGAGTGTTAATCCACGTTAATGGAGCAACAATACAACATTGAAAAACGAAGTATAAATGGATTTTACAGAGTTGAGGTATGTTGATATACGACGTATACACAGCAGAAAATCTACGGAGAAGTCCGGCAACACCGTGAAGGATGACGTTTTACGACATTGACCAGCATTGCGGATTTCCAATCTATGGCTTGATAATTACTTACGTTATCACCCTTTTCTATACAACAAATTCAGCAATTTTTAGGTCCGCTGCCAAATTCTGCAAATTTAGTGCTGATGCCAACTTTTGCAGTTTAGCGCCGATGCGCGGCAGAAGTTCCTCCAAGGCCGACTAGTTCACATATTGAAAAGCCTCAAACTGTTTATATTCTTTGGCCCCCGTTTCATTATTTATTTTTTTGGATTAAAAGTTTGTTCTCTTTATGTTTTCATCAAACTCATCGTCTTTTTGTGCCTTTTTTAGTAGATTTTTTTTTTTTCATCCTTCGACAACATTTACGTTTTCCTTGACACTATCGGGTTTGTTTTATATTTTCAAGATGTTTTCAGCTGATTTGTGATGTTTTAAAATATCACAACGTTTTTGCGCAGTCGTTCCCCGCTATTCTTATTCATTACAAAGAATCATTTTTTTCCTTTTTTGTGCTGTTGGAGACTAACATGCAACATTTTAAAGCTTATTGAAAGAGCTGTGTCACTCTTTACTGTCAAAAGGTGCAAATGGCGCACTGCAAGGGGGGCACTTCCTGTATTTTATTAAGGGGGTATTTCCGTTATGTTGTGGGCCAGACACAGAACAGTGGACAGGAGGAGGGGGACATGGCTGAGCTTCCAGTGAGATAATGGACAGGAGCAGAACCATCCACCATCTTTACAGTCCATGTCTATCAAATCACTTTATTTTACCAGCACAGACGTCTCCCGGGGGCCGGCGATCACGTCACGATTCACCACATCTGTGAATTTTATGTGTAAATGCAATACACAGAGTACGAGAGTGGGTGCGAGATACCTCTGCTCCTTATACAGAGCCGAGCCTGTGGCCTGCGCGGGGAGTACAAGAGCGGGTGTGAGATACATCTGCTCCTTATACAGAGCTGAGCCTGCAGCCCGCGCGGGGAGTACAAGAGCGTGCGCGAGATACCTCTGCTCCTTATACAGAGCTGAGCCTACGGCCCGCGCGGGAGTACAAGAGTGGGTGTGAGATACCTCTGCTCCTTATACAGAGCTGAGCCTACGGCCTGCGCGGGGAGTACAAGAGCGGGTGTGAGATACATCTGCTCCTTATACAGAGCTGAGCCTGCGGCCTGCGCGGGGAGTACAAGAGCGGGCGCGAGATACATCTGCTCCTTATACAGAGCTGAGCCTGCGGCCCGCGCGGGGAGTACAAGAGCGGGCGCGAGATACCTCTGCTCCTTATACAGAGCTGAGCCTATGGCCTGCGCGGGGAGTACAAGAGCGGGTGTGAGATACATCTGCTCCTTATACAGAGCTGAGCCTGCGGCCTGCGCGGGGAGTACAAGAGCGGGCGCGAGATACATCTGCTCCTTATACAGAGCTGAGCCTGCGGCCCGCGCGGGGAGTACAAGAGCGGGCGCGAGATACCTCTGCTCCTTATACAGAGCTGAGCCTGCAGCCAGCGCGGGGAGTACAAGAGCGGGTGTGAGTTACATCTGCTCCTTATACAGAGCTGAGCCTGCGGCCTGCGCGGGGAGTACAAGAGCGGGCGCGAGATACCTCTGCTCCTTATACAGAGCTGAGCCTACGGCCTGCGCGGGGAGTACAAGAGCGGGTGTGAGATACATCTGCTCCTTATTACAGAGCTGAGCCTGCAGCCCGCGCGGGGAGTACAAGAGCGGGTGTGAGATACATCTGCTCCTTATACAGAGCTGAGCCTGCGGCCTGCGCGGGGAGTACAAGAGCATGCATGAGATACATCTGCTCCTTATACAGAGCTGCGTCTACGGCCCGCGCGGGGAGTACAAGAGCGGGTGTGAGATACATCTGCTCCTTATACAGAGCTGAGCCTGCGGCCTGCGCGGGAGTACAAGAGCATGCATGAGATACATCTGCTCCTTATACAGAGCTGCGTCTACGGCCGCGCGGGGAGTACAAGAGTGGGTGTGAGATACATCTGCTCCTCATACAGAGCTGAGCCTGCGTGGGGCGAATCCGGCGTTGTAAACCATTTCCTAAACCGCAAAGTCATCACCTTTGGCTGTGGAATAGAAGTTGGGCACTTTTATTGGCCAACAGTAAATTTGCTAATTCTTTGCGTTATTTTTTTATGCCAATTTTCAGTTATTTCAGATACGAAGCTTCAAAAATGTAACTGAGCTCCTAGTGACTTCATAGGAAACTAATGTCGGACACAGATGAGTAGGTTCATTTAACATCTCTTTTTCCATCATTTTGTACTCTGTGTAACACACCCTTGGATCAGGACAAGATTAATCCATAATCAGATCACAGATGAGATATTAGCAGCGGGAGAAGAGTGCTCTGACCTTGTGGCAGACAGTGACCAGGTGATTTTTATGTCTCCTGTGAGGACACTGCGGCCTGTCCTCACATACAAATACATCCAGTGCGATCATTTCAGCAGTAAAGAAATAAGATTCCTTGAAATCTCAGCTACTTATAAGAAAGTAGCTCGCGGTGTAATTCCTTAAAGGGATAGTCTCAATTTTGGAAGTTATATGCAGATTGGGGCCAATCACTGGGGTTCCAACCAGCTGAATGGAGCGGGGATCAATCATGTGCACGCCCGCTCCACTCACTCTTAATAGAAGCGTCCGAGATAGCGGAGTGCTCCGACAATCACTTACCTTGCAGCAACTGCGACAGTGGTGTTTCCTGCGGATGACAGTAAAAGGAGCTTTACACGCAGTGCACAGACTGCAGACTTCATCCGGTACCAAATCAGGAGGATCTGAGGAACACAAAACAAAGCTTTGCAAAAAATCTTAATTAATTGAAAAAAAAAAAACACACTTACAGCTCCCATGCAGACCTATGTGTCTCCATGGTAACAGACTACAAATACACTCTGTGTGGTCTGATCCTGCAGTCATATTTTGTGCACAGATGGAACAGAAAACTGGAGGCAGAAACAAGGGAGACAAATAGATCTGCAGGATCAGACTACAAAAGACTTTTGTTTGTAGTGAGAAGTTAGATACACGATCACAATAAGTTTTATGCAATTAAAGGGAACCCATCACCGGGTCAAAACTGGCCATCATATTTATTTTATCGCTGATGCTCTCCAGTGTAGTCCAATATATATATTTTTTTTTTAAATCCGCCATACGGTTCCAGAGAGATGAGCATTTTTACAAAAGAGGCGTGGCTCAAATGGTAATTATGCAGAACAGTCTAAATACACGCCCCTGAGGATCCAGTTAGCCACTCCCCTTAACACTAACTAAAAAGTACTTGTAGCTCTGAAACCGTGTGGCAGATTTACAGAAAATAAAAAATGCCATATTCAGGGGAGCTTCGGGAATAAAGTAAAAGCAAAGAATGGGCAAATTTAATCAGGCGACAGGTCCTCTGCTAACGTTTTGTTGTAGAGGGCTGCAAAAACTGCAGCCGTATTGGTTGCCTCCTTTCAACAACAATTGATCCCTAAAACCAGAACATGACACATACAGTATCGTATACAGCAGCTTTCCTGGAAACATATGACGTCCCACCGAGGCGTCATTCAACTTTCCAGAACTACAAATCTAACTATACAGCAATAATGGAGTAATGGATATATCTAAGCATAACCAGGCAGAACTGCTGGGGAAAAGAGTGACCGTAGGTAGATTAGATGTCGCAGTTTTCACAGGAGAGAAGGACTCAATGATAAAGCCACCTGGCGAAACGGACGTCGGAGTCTTAGGGTTTCTTTTCCGGTGTCATTCCCAGCTTTTTTCTTATTGTGAGTTTACCCTTATATATTTGGTAGATTTGTACACTGTCATTGCGGTATATGATTATTTTTCACTTATGTTGTTGGTGATTGTTACATATATAAAAAAAAAATTTCTAGCACTGTTAATCAGTTGCTCCACAGTTTTTTCTTTTATTTTCCTGGACTTAGTGTGTGAGTGTGCTATTGGTTTACTTTATGGCCTGATATTAACTATGCTAATATTGTGATATTACATATCATATTTTCTACCTGGCTATTCATAGTGTACCCCAGTATATTAAGTGATTTTTTATTTTTTGTGTGTCCTCCTATTTTAATTTTGATTTTTTTATTGTATATTTTACATTAAGTGTATTTGTTTGTCTGTGCATTATTTTCTATTAAAATATAGCTTTGTATTTTGTCTACTCCTGCCTATGGTGGAATTCTTCCTTATCCAATTCTCATGCACTTGGGTGTTTGTTTAACCCTTTTAATGAGGAGAGAGGGGGTAAGCGCTCAGGTCTCCCTTAGGAGCAAAGGCTCCATCATGTTTCAAACCATGATGCCCAATCCTGCCTAAGGGGTGAGAAAGGGCTGCATTTAGGGCTCATATTTAGGGGAAAAAAATAAAAGAGGTCTGAACATAAAGTTTCAAATATTATATTTACTACTTGGTACAAAGTTATTTGAAGTTTTTAAGAATAAATTACAATAAGTTGAACTGCTGACACATTCAATACGAAAAGTTGTGTTGCATTCTGTGTGATCACCACTAGAGGGAGACATTGCACAGTTTATAGTACATCGCTCCATACATCTTGCATTTCACTCCGCCAAGAACCCGACTCCATACCGGTCAGGAGACGGCCGTCGCTTTGGTAGTTAAGCCTGGTCAAATTACAAGGCTTCTCTGCGAGTCAGACACGGACTTACAGGGTAGCTTCCCATAAGTGAACGGCATTTCCTTCCTTCAGGAGCGGAGCTCCGCCAATGAAAGGAATTGCACAAGGTGAGAAAAACATGGCTGATTTCTTTCATAAACAGCGCCATGAATTTCCACAGGTCATTTGTGGTACTGCAGCTAAGCCTTTTTACATTTCATCAAAGCCAAGCTGCAATACCAGTCATAACCCATACACAGGTGTGGTGCTGTTTGGAGAAGTGAGCAGATTATATATATATATATATATATTTTTTTACTCTTTACAGTGGCATTGTGCAAATCCCAATATATAGTGATGCCGAGTACCTTTCTTCTGCTTCCCCTTGTCGTCCACTTCTTGCTTGGTGGCCAGGACTTAAAACAGTGTCTTCAGAATACTTCTTAAATCGCTCGCATAATTAGTCTGCGACTGATCGGCAACTCCTGAGGGTCACAGGGGAGGAAGAACGAACTTAGGGGTTCAGATAGTAATTATGCAAAGCAGCACAAAGACACGCCCCGAGGATCCTGTATGCAAAAGCCATGGTTCACATAGTAATTATGCAAAGCAGCATAGACACGCCCCCGAGGATCCCATATACCATATTCCTAGTACACACCATGAACTGTGTCTAGTATACATGGCCAATAAGACACAGCCCATGGACTAAAGTTGTGTGGTTTATAGAACAAATAAAAAACAGAACTTTTGCAGCATTATGATATTCTGCGACTTGCTCATCACAGTAACTTGTGCGTTGCATTGCAAAAAAATAGAAATCTTGCAATTCTCACACTGGCCACTAGGGCTTTTTTGTTTTTAGACTTGTTCTTCCTGTTGTTTCAGGAGACAACACATGTACATTAGCCACAATGAATAGACCCCGCCCCTATCTTTTATATTGAAGCATTAAATGAGCATGTGCGAAGGGAAGGAGAGGAGGTGAGCTGTGACATAGCCCATCGTGATTGGTGGATTCTTTGTTTGTAATCCTGCCTCTGATAATAGGAAAGCTTTAGTTCCAGATCAGGTTTAGTCTGACCCAGCAGTCCTGTGTTACTCCACTACCAGAAGGGAGAGATAGCACATAAAGGTATGTGATAGCCCTTCACTATGGAGACGCATCGATCTGTAGACCCGAAACACCGGGAGATTTTCAATCAAGATTGATTTCCAACGTTGATTGATTGTAAATTTTAGCAATAAATAGTTGCAAAGTTATAATAAATCTCATCAGAGAAGTCGGCTTCTTTCTTCTCATGGAATGATCATTCAGTCTCAATTCAGGGGTAAAATCTGAATTTAGCGAAGACAGTTTTTTTCCATTACTGAGATAGGAGATGGCAGTTGGTGCTTATAAAGTTCTATGGGGAGGGAGGAACCTGATAGGAAATGACAGTTGGAGCTTATAAAGTTCTATGGGGAGGGAGGAGCCCGATAGGAAATGACAGTTGGTGCTTATAAAGTTCTATGGGGAGGGAGGAGCCCGATAGGAAATGACAGTTGGAGCTTATAAAGTTCTATGAGGAGGGAGGAGCCTGATAGGAAATGACAGTTGGTGCTTGTAAAGTTCTATGGGGAGGGAGGAGCCAGAGATCGACACAGACATTCTGCAAGTTCTCCTGAAACACAGTTACAATTCTCCATAGCACTTCATGAGCACCAACTGTCATCTCCTATCTCAGTAAAGGGAACATCTGTGTTCACTGAAGTCAGGTTTTCCCAGTGAATTGAACATTTTGATATCAGTCCAGGAGGAGAAATGAGCAGATTTCTCTGATAAGATATATAACCAAAGTCTCATTTTCACGTGAATTAAAAAAACATATATATATATATATTTTGGTCACTAAAAATGAGTGAACAACTATGTAAATTGTAGATTAGGAAACAGGGTGTGTTTCATTTTTCTTTTAAAAACAGAGCCACTCTTGTCCATGGCTGATCCTGGTACTGCAGTTCATACCAATTAAAATAAATGCTGCAATACCAGACCCAGCCTATGCTCAAGAGAGGCGCTGTTTTTTTTTTTTTTTCAGATCATGGGACATTGGTTTAGTCTGTTATTTTCTCCTATATGCCAATCATATTGTTATCACGTACGCACATAAGTGAGGAGTCGCATCTGGAAGGTGCAGAAAAGCGATCAGTCCGTGATGAATGCAGGAGGAGACGCACCTGAGATGCAGACAAAGAGCCGGTGAATGAGGTCATTACTGCTGTGGAAGCGGGAGCGGATCTTTTGTCTGGAAGCAATCTTTGCAGCCTTCAGCGCCAGTTGTATTTCCTCCTGATCACTGTCGTCTGATGAGCAGGAGCTGGTCATCAGGCTGCTGGGGAGACATGACGGAGGAAGAAGAAGAGGAGAAAAATAATAATCATCAGCAGCAGCCAGACGGTTTGTGATGTATTATCAGAGCCGATAGAGGAAAGGTCAGGAGAGCGCACCACACCGCATAGGAAAAAAACAGATTTCTATCACAGCGTAAGGAGCCTGACAGATGCCTTCCCTCAGCTGTCATTACCGCAGACACAATGTGACAATCGCGGGATGAGATTCTGTGATTGGTCATTCATAGCCGTCCAATCAAGAAGAAAACTTCCAAAAAGGGAGGAGTCAGGGATTCCGGAACACTTTTCAAACCGGGAAACTACAAACTGTCGACCACTCCATATAAGGTAATGTGGTGATGTCATCAGTCCGGACAACAAGGGAGTCAAAAATCACACACGGCCCACATGCCGCGCAACCTACATCAGGCCCCCAAAATTAATTCCCCCCCGGTGGAGAGTCAGCCCTATACTCCCCCAACATCAGTGGTGTGTCAGCCCTAAACTACCCTCCCCCCGCATCGGTGGAGAGTCAGCCCTTTACTCCCCCCGCAGTGGGGAGTCAGCCCTATACTCTCACCCCCCGGTGGAGAGTCAGCCCTATACTCCCCCCCCCCACATCTGTGGAGAGTCAGCCCTATACTCCCCCCTGGCGGATAGTCAGCCCTATACTCCCCCCCCCCACATCTGTGGAGAGTCAGCCCTATACTCCCCCTGGTGGAGAGTCAGCCCTATACTCCCCCCCCCGCATCTGTGGAGAGTCAGCCCTATACTCCCCCCCCCGCATCAGTGGAGAGTCAGCTCTATACTCCGCATCGGTGGAGAGTCAGCCCTATACTCCCCCCCGCATCTGTGGAGAGTCAGCCCTATACTCCCCCCTACCGCATCGGTACAGAGTCAGCTCTATACGCCGCATCGGTGGGGAGTCAGCCCTATACTCTCCCCCCCGCATCTGTGGAGAGTCAGCCCTATACTCCCCCCCGCATCGGTGGAGAGTCAGCCCTATACTCCCCCCCGCATCTGTGGAGAGTCAGCCCTATACTCCCCCCCCGCATCTGTGGAGAGTCAGCTCTATACTCCCCCCCCGCATCTGTGGAGAGTCAGCTCTATACTCCGCATCGGTGGAGAGTCAGCCCTATACCCCCCCCCCGCATCTGTGGAGAGTCAGCCTTATACTCCCCCCCCGCATCTGTGGAGAGTCAGCCCTATTACTCCCCCCCGCATCTGTGGAGAGTCAGCCCTATACTCCCCCCCCGCATCTGTGGAGAGTCAGCTCTATACTCCGCATCGGTGGAGAGTCAGCCCTATACTCCCCCCCCGCATCTGTGGAGAGTCAGCCCTATACTCCCCCCTACCGCATCGGTACAGAGTCAGCTCTATACGCCGCATCGGTGGGAGTCAGCCCTATACTCCCCCCCCCCGCATCTGTGGAGAGTCAGCCCTATACTCCTCCCCCGCATCGGTGGAGAGTTAGCCCTATACTCCCCCCCGGTGGAGAGTCAGCCTTATACTCCCCCCCGCATCTGTGGAGAGTCAGCCCTATACTCCCCCCCGCATCTGCGGAGAGTCAGCCCTATACTCTGCCCCGCACTGGTGAAGAGTCAGCCCTATACTCCCCTGCATCCATGGAGAGTCAGCCCTACCCTCCCCCTGCATCAGTGGAGAGTCAGCCCTATAATCCCCCCCGCATCGGTGGAGAGTCAGCCCTATACTCCCCACGCATCAGTGGAGAGTCAGACCTACACTCCCCATTTGCAAAAGCATCACATTATTAAAAAATAATAATAGGGAGAATTAACTCAAATACCGCTCCCCCCATGTAACGTACTGCAGCAGTATGGGGGCACTGTACGGCATGTGAGCCAGTACAATAGGATGATATTTGCTCTCAGCAGCTCACTTGTTAGGGTAACGTTCTGTATGAAGCTCTACTGGAGGAGAGGTGGCGGCACAAAATCTTCTGGAAACTAACAGTCTATAGAAATGGCTCTGACGATCCCGTCCCATTCACTGCAACTGGTATAAAGCAGCCCAATCTGTACTGTCCACGCAGTCAACACGAGAACACATCCTCATGGGGGTCCTCACACAAACCCTGGATCCATCAGGATCTAGTGCAGTGTTTCTCAACTCCAGTCCTCAGGACCCACCAACAGGTCATGTTTTCAGGATTTCCTTAGTACTGCACAGGTGTTAATTTTATCACCTGCTCAAGCATTAATTCCATCATCTTTGCAATACTAAGGAAATCCTGAAAACATGACCTGTTGGTGGGTCCTGAGGACTGGAGTTGAGAAACACTGATCTAGTGCGACCTCTTGGAACGGTAAGTGGCCAGAAGACAAAAAGAAGGCAGACCCCGATACTCCCTCTTTGCAATGCATCCTCCGCGTTGGTGCCAGTACCCCACGATTTATGTGCACCCCATCTCCATATAAGTCAGGGTAAGGGGCTCGATTAAAGTGCTGTACTTTGTCCAGCGCTGCAGCGTCTCACAGATCCATTACTAATGTCCAATCCTGCGATCAATCTGAAGACGATCATCATGTCCGCTCCCGAATCATTGATGTGTCAGCAGAAACAACGGCGTCATCACCGGATCAGGAGCAGCGGGTAATGGATCATCTGTACAAGCCATGACAGACAGCTGCTGAGGGGTCCACACAAGCCCCGAGACCGGACAGAGGGACCACAGGGGGCAGCATGTGAACATGATGGCGGCACACATCAGAACGGCTGCAGAACCTCACTATACACACACCTCAGCTGCTGCAGAACCTCACTATACACACACCTCAGCTGCTGCACAACCTCAGTATACACAATCCTCAACTGCTGCACAACCTCATAATGCACCTCTGCTGCTGCAGAACCTCATAATGCATCTCTGCTGCTGCACAACCTCATAAAGTACCACAGCTGCTGCACAACCTCATAATGCACCTCAGCTGCTGCACAACCTCATAATGCACCTCAGCTGCTGCACAACCTCATAATGCACCTCAGCTGCTGCACAACCTCATAATGCACCTCTGCTGCTGTGCAACCTCATAATGCACCTCTGCATGCTGTGCAACCTCATAATGCACCTCTGCTGCTGCACAACCTCATAATGCACCTCTGCTGCTGCACAACCTAATACACCTCTGCTGCTGCACAACCTAATACACCTCTGCTGCTGCACAACCTAATACACCTCTGCTGCTGCACAACCTATAACACCTCTGCTGCTGCACAACCTCATAATGCACCTCTGCTGCTGCACAACTCATAATGCACCTTTGCTGCTGCACAACCTCATAATGCACTCTGCTGCTGCACAACCTCATAATGCACTTCTGCTGCTGCACAACCTCATAATGCACCTCACTGCTGCACAACCTCATAATGCACCTCTGCTGCTGCACAACCTCATAATGCACCTCTGCTGCTGCACAACCTCATAATACACCTCAGCTGCTGCACAACCTAATACAACCTCAGCTGCTGCACAACCTAATACAACTCTGCTGCTGCACAACCTAATACACCTCTGCTGCTGCACAACCTAATACACCTCTGCTGCTGCACAACCTAATACACCTCTGCTGCTGCACAACCTCATAATGCACCTCTGCTGCTGCACAACCTCATAATGCACCTCTGCTGCTGCACAACCTCATAATGCACCTTTGCTGCTGCACAACCTCATAATGCACCTTTGCTGCTGCACAACCTCATAATGCACCTTTGCTGCTGCACAACCTCATAATGCACCTCTGCTGCTGCACAACCTCATAATGCACCTCTGCTGCTGCACAACTCATAATGCACCCTGCTGCTGCACAACCTCATAATGCACCTCTTGTGCTGCACAACCTCATAATGCACCTCTTGTGCTGCACAACCTCATCATGCACCTCAGCTGCTGCACAACCTCATCATGCACCTCAGCTGCTGCACAACCTCATCATGCACCTCAGCTGCTGCACAACCTCATAATACACCTCAGCTTCTGCAGAACCTCATAACACTCCTCAGCTGCTGAAGAACCTCATAATACACCTCAGCTGCTGAAGAACCTCAAATACTTATTAAAAGGTTCTGGCGGATTGCTTCACCACTGACAGCAGGAATAAATAGTGGCACAATCCCAATGGGAAACATCACATACAGCACAATCCGCTGTCGGTGAGATTTACACCACGTCCAGAGCGAGGAGACAAGCAGCCGGTGAGTAACAGGGCGACACGTCGTCCAGAGCGAGGAGACAAGCAGCCGGGGAGTAACGGGCGACACGTCGTCCAGAGCGAGGAGACAAGCAGCCGGGGAGAGTAACAGGGCGACACGTCGTCCAGAGCGAGGAGACAAGCAGCCGGGGAGTAACAGGGCGACACGTCGTCCAGAGCGAGGAGACAAGCAGCCAGGGAGTAACAGGGCGACACGTCGTCCAGAGCGAGGAGACAAGCAGCCGGGGAGTAACAGGGCGACAGGTCGTCCAGAGCGAGGAGACAAGCAGCCAGGGAGTAACAGGGCAACACGTCGTTCAGAGCGAGGAGACAAGCGGCCGGGGAGTAACAGGGCGACACGTTCGTCCAGAGCGAAGTGAAGACAAGCAGCCGGGGAGTAACAGGCGACACGTTGTCCAGAGCGAGGAGAACAAGCAGTCGGGGAGTAACAGGGCGACACGTCGTCCAGAGCGAGGAGACAAGCAGCCGGGGAGTAACAGGGCGACAGTCGTCCAGAGCGAGGAGACAAGCAGCCGGGGAGTAACAGGCGACACATGTCCAGAGCGAGGAGACAAGCAGCCGGGGAGTAACAGGGGACACGTCGTCCAGAGCGAGGAGACAAGCAGCGACGGGGAAGTTAAGCAGGCGCGGGGTCGGGACACGTCGTCCAGAGCGAGGAGACAAGCAGCCGGGGAGTAACAGGGCGACAGGTCGTCCAGAGCGAGGAGACAAGCAGCCAGGGAGTAACAGGGCGACACGTCGTTCAGAGCGAGGAGACAAAGCGGCCGGGGAGTAACAGGGCGACAGTCGTCCAGAGCGAGGAGACAAGCAGCCGGGAGTAACTGGGCGACACGTCGTCAGAGCGAGGAGACAAGCAGCCGGGAGTAACAGGCGACACGTTGTCCAGAGCGAGGAGACAAGCAGCCGGGGAGTAACAGGGGACACGTTGTCCAGAGGGAGGAGACAAGCAGCCGGGAGTAACAGGGCGACACGTCGTCCAGAGCGAGGAGACAAGCAGCCGGGGAGTAACAGGGGCGACAGTCGTCCAGAGCAAGGAGACAAGCAGCCGGGGAGTAACAGGGCGACACGTCGTCCAGAGCGAGGAGACAAGCAGCCGGGGAGTAACAGGGCGACACGTTCGTCCAGAGCGAGGAGACAAGCAGCCAGGGAGTAACAGGGCGAACACGTCGTCCAGAGCGAGGAGACAAGCAGCCGGGGAGTAACAGGGCGACACGTCGTCCAGAGCGAGGAGACAAGCAGCCAGGGAGTAACAGGGCAACACGTCGTTCCCGAGCGAGGAGACAAGCGGCCGGGGAGTAACAGGGCGACACGTCGTCCAGAGCGAGGAGACAAGCAGCCGGGAGTAACAGGGCGACACGTCGTCCAGAGCGAGGAACAAGCAGCCGGGGAGTAACAGGGGACACGTCGTCCAGAGCGAGGAGACAAGCAGCCGGGGAGTAACAGGGCGACACGTCGTCCAGAGCGAGGAGACAAGCAGCCGGGGAGTAACAGGCGACACATTGTCCAGAGCGAGGAGACAAGCAGCCGGGGAGTAACAGGGGACACGTCGTCCAGAGCGAGGAGACAAGCAGCCGGGAGTAACAGGGCGACACGTCGTCCAGAGCGAGGAGACAAGCAGCCGGGGAGTAACAGGGCGACAGGTCGTCCAGAGCGAGGAGACAAGCAGCCAGGGAATAACAGGGCAACACGTCGTTCAGAGCGAGGAGACAAGCGCCGGGGAGTAACAGGGCGACAGGTCGTCCAGAGCGAGGAGACAAGCAGCCAGGGAGTAACTGGGCGACACGTCGTTCAGAGCGAGGAGACAAACAGCCGGGGAGTAACAGGGGACACGTTGTCCAGAGCGAGGAGACAAGCAGCCGGGGAGTAACAGGGTGACACGTGTCCAGAGGGAGGAGACAAGCAGCCGGGGAGTAACAGGGGACACGTTGTCCAGAGGGAGGAGACAAGCAGCGGGGAGTAACAGGGCGACAGGTCGTCCAGAGTGAGGAGACAAGCAGCCGTGGAGTAACAGGGCGACAGGTCGTCCAGAGTGAGGAGACAAGCAGCCGGGGAGTAACAGGGCGACAGGTCGTCCAGAGCGAGGAGACAAGCAGCCGGGGAGTAACAGGGCGACAGGTCGTCTAGAGTGAGGAGACAAGCAGCCGGGGAGTAACAGGGCGACACGTCATCCAGAGCGAGGAGACAAGCAGCCGGGGAGTAACAGGGCGACAGGTCGTCCAGAGCGAGGAGACAAGCAGCCGGGGAGTAACAGGGCGACAGGTCGTCCAGAGTGAGGAGACAAGCAGCCGGGGAGTAACAGGGCGACACGTCATCCAGAGCGAGGAGACAAGCAGCCGGGGAGTAACGGGGACATGTCTGGTATTTGTGAAGTGAAAGGCTCATCTGTCTGGAGGTGAAAGCTCGGCCACAAGACGACTCAGAAGCCTCCTGTACAATGCTCTGTGACTAATACCGCAATCCTCCTGCCAATAACACCGGCCAATCAGTGAAGACCTAATCCGATTACGGCCCCCACTGATCTGCAGATGTTCTACAGGAGAAGGTCTGAGGAGGTAAGCAGCTGCTGCCATTATCTGCCTCCTATATCCTCTATGTGGCACTATTGCTGGCTGTAGAGTGAGTTAACTAAGAACCTGTCAGTGAGCTGGGTCAGAGGGGAGAGCTTTTATCTCGTCTGGGTTTTTCTGAGCGCCTCTTAGCTGTTTTTTGACAACAGACGGCATCATAGCAGAATACAATATACATACACATACAGACATATCTCTCACATGAGGCCTCGTTACTAGCAGCACAGAGGACATAAGCGGAGCTCAGGAGGAAGGAAGTCTTGTGTTAGTACAAGGAGGAAAACAAAGATGGTGCACGAGGTGACGGGACAGACTAGAGAAGAGGGAGGGCAGCGTCATCTGGAAGATCCAAGGCCGCCTGACAGAGCGGAGGATGAGGACCCTGCGGCTTCCAGCCAGAGGCGAGATCAGCACTAAACATTCACTTCTTATAGTTTTCTCCCCAAAATAACCTGAAATCCCAGTGATCAGCTTTAATCCAAGAGGACACCTAACAGTAAGTGTTCAGCTCCCCTACACTGCCCCCACAGGGCGTATTCAGTATTACATAGCGCCTATCGGAGGAAACCAGAGACTCAGGCGGACTTGAGTAAAATCTCATCTACTACTACATTCCTAAAGAGAAGCCCCCATTATGGTGGACCCCATATGGCCGGGCATTACTGATTATATGGATCTTGAATGATAATCATTGGGCTGTCATAGACCACCGGAATCAGTGCATTACATCTGCCACTGTACGGACCACCAGGAATACTGACATTAACTACTTCACTGCCTTACACCGGCAAGAGGCCGGACAGTAACCTCTTCATTAACCCCTTCATTACTCGGCCACCAGGGATACACCATTAACCCCTTCATTACTCTGGGCCACCAGGGATACACCATTAACCCCTTCATTACTCTTGGCCACCAGGGATACACCATTAACCCCTTCATTACTCTTTGCCACCAGGGATACACCATTAATCCTATCATTACTCTGGGCCACCAGGGATACACCATTAACCCCTTCATTACTCTGGGCCACCAGGGATACACCATTAACCCCTTCATTACTCTTTGCCACCAGGGATACACCATTAATCCCATCATTACTCTGGGCCACCAGGGATACACCATTAACCCCTTCATTACTCTTTGCCACCAGGGACACAACATTAACCCCTTCATTACTCTGGACCACCAGGGATACACCATTAATCCCTTTATTACTGTTCTGTCCAGCCATATAATTGCTGTCTAGAAAGTCTAGTCATTTTTTATGTCTCCAATTGTTATAGACATTGCAATTTTTGAATGTATTGCTCTTTCATACATTTTATGTTGTAAGGTAACAGCGCCACCTGCTGGCTGTTTGATGCATAGATTCTAGTTTAATTTGTGATGTCTTGTGGGAAATTCCAAGAGCATTGTGGCATTGTTCCTGTTGCATTATGGTCTTGTGTATCACACTGAAGGAGGACAGCAGCCATTATTCCTCCATGTGCCTTAAGAGAAACTACATCACTGGTGTTCTTCATGTTTCTTAAACAGCCTGCTCTAAGCATAGTCGGTAAGCACTATCTATGTGTATAATCCTGTGTTTATCAGTACGTTTGTTGTACTAAGTAGGTAATAATCAGTTTGTGTATTCTGTATATTGTAAACTATTTGTGTTTCATGCTCTGTGCAGTTATATATTCTGAAATGCTCTTATTATTGCATTCTATAGTTTTACCCTTTCCTGTCACATCTGCAATCAATAAAAGAAGGTTACAATTTTACAGCCTCTTTTTCTTAAAGAAGACAGGGGGTTTAGCTACATGTCTCATCGCACACCCTGCTAACGTGCATGAGGACAGAATAGTAAAACGACTGCTGAGAACAAGCTCAGAAGATCAGACATACAGAGCCCCCATTATCCAAGCATACGGTTATTGCATGCGGATATTGCAGCAACCTCTTAACGGTCGGACCGAATAATCGGACCATACAGAGCCCGCCATTATCCACGCAGAGCCGACAAAGGGATATCACAGCGGTTAGCCCAACTGTCGAATCATGTCTCAAGGACGAGCATCCTCTTCAAGACGACATCACGAGTTGGTTCCTCCAAGACATCCTCCGTCAGCAATGCCGCCGCTATTGCCCCGCAAAGGCTGAAGCGGCAAAAGCAAGAAGCACCTTTGCTGAGCAGGAGATATGAATTGAAACTACAACAAGCAGCCGATGCAGGAACCACAGCTGCCTGACAGAGAAAGCGCCCAACAAGCCTGCCAGACGCAGAGAAAGCGCGCCAACAAGCCTGCCTGGACGCAGAGAAAGCGCGCCAACAAGCCTGCCTGGACGCAGAGAAAGCGCGCCAACAAGCCTGCCTGGACGCAGAGAAAGCGCGCCAACAAGCCTGCCTGGACGCAGAGAAAGCGCGCCAACAAGCTGCCTGGACGCAGAGAAAGCGCGCCAACAAGCCTGCTGGACGCAGAGAAAGCGCGCAACAAGCTGCCTGGACGCAGAGAAAGCGCGCCAACAAGCCTGCCTGGACGCAGAGAAAGCGCGCAACAAGCCTGCCTGGACGCAGAGAAGCGCGCCTTGAACAACATTACAGAAACTTGCTATTGAAAAAGAAACAGCAGCTGCCATAGCAGCAGAAGCTCTAGAAACTGCCGTATATTCCGACGGTGAACACAGCAGACACAGCAGTGTGCTAGGTCTACAACGAGTTACTCACGATCCATTGCAGCGTACTGCAGAGTACGTCCATCGACATTCCAAACCAAATGACGATCCAGACCCACAGGCGAAGACAGAGCATTTTGTCAACAAGCCAAGCCAACCAGATAATTCGAACCCCCAGAAAGCCAACTATCAGTGTCCCTACCGAAAGCAAGGAGATACACATTGGGATGATACTGACTGCAATAATCTTTCTCCAGAGCAGAAGGTCCGAAATCTGTCCCGGTTTAAAGAGAATCCCTTCGCTTCAGAAAGGTACTACAGCAGTTGGACGAAACCAGAGCCACCTAACAGGTATGATCGCACAGCACACATGTACTCTGACAACACTCCATCAGCTGGCATCAGTGCCAATCAAGCCACAATGGACTTTGCTAAGTTCCTTGCTCGACGTGAGTTGGTCACAAAGGGACTTGTAAAGTTCAGCGATCGCGCTGAAAACTACAGGGCTTGGCGAGCCTCCTTCAAAAATACCATAAGAGACATAGGTCTATCATGTAGTGAAGAAGTGGATCTCTTGGTAAAATGGCTAGGAAGTGAGTCCGCCGAACACGCAAAGAGAATCAGAGACATTAATATAAATTATCCAGATGTCGGCCTCAAAAGAATTTGGAATAGACTTGATGAATGCTATGGCTCAGTAGAGGTTATAGAAAATGCCTTGTTTAAAAGAATAGAGGATTTTCCTAGAATAGCAAACAAGGATTATTCAAAGCTCAGAGAATTAACTGACTTGTTAATGGAGTTGTGTGTAGCAAAAGCAGAAGGAGATCTTGTGGGGTTGACATATCTCGACACTGCTAGAGGTGTGAACCCCATAGTTCAGAAACTCCCATATAACCTGCAAGACAAATGGGTTACATATGGATCTAGGTATAAACAGACTTACAATGTACCGTTTCCTCCATTCGATGTGTTTGTAGATTTTGTCTCAGAACAAGCAAAAATTAGAAATGACCCTAGCTTTGATTTCATGCTGTCATGTGCCAATAACTCTGTTAGCAAACCTCGTAGAACAACTGTAGAGGTCCACAAAACTAACATTTCTCCTACAGGTTCAGTTCGCAAAGAGTTCAGCTCCGGTCAAGGAGAAGACAAATCCAAGGATCCAAGCAGGCAGTGTCCCTTACACAAGAAGCCACATTCCTTACTTAAGTGCAGAGCTTTCAGAGAAAAGTCATTAGAGGAAAGGAAGGCCTTCCTTAAGGAGAATCGCATCTGCTACAAATGCTGCTCTTCAATATCCCACTTTGCCAGGGACTGTGAGGTTAGTGCAAGGTGTACCGAATGTGACAGCACCGAACATAACTCAGTTCTACACCCTGGATCACTATCAGATACTTTGCCCCAAGAGCATAGCGGGGAGCTGAATGACTCAAATACTGACACTCCAGCCATTACTTCTAAGTGTACAGAAGTTTGTGGAAATCTCATGGGAAGCAAGTCTTGCTCTAAAATTTCCCTAGTGAGAGTCTACCCGGCAGATGAAAAGGACAAAGCCATCAAAGTATACGCGATTTTAGATGATCAGAGTAATAGGTCACTAGCCAAGTCTGCCTTCTTTGATAGCTTTAACGTCAGAGGACCCAGCGCCCCCTACTCTTTAAAAACCTGTGCCGGTATAATAGAGACAGCTGGTAGGAGAGCAACAGGATACGTAGTCGAGTCTATAGATGGCCAAATGTGTCTGCCCTTACCAACCATACTGGAATGTAACCAGATTCCTGACAACAGGTCAGAGATACCTACGCCTGAAGTGGCATCGTACCATCCTCATCTGAAGCGTATAGAACGCCTGATTCCTAACCTTGACCCAGAGGCTCAAATAATCTTGCTCTTAGGGAGAGATATTCTACAAGTTCACAAGGTTAGACAACAGATCAATGGCTCACACAATGCTCCATATGCTCAGAGACTCGACCTTGGGTGGGTCATTGTAGGAGAGGTCTGTTTAGGAGGTACACACAAACCGACAGTAGTTAACAACATGTTTACCAGGACTCTCGAGAATGGACGTCCATCTCTCCTTCAACCATGTGAAAATCACTACTTCATAAAGGAGCTGCTACACAGTACTTCAGCACCAAGTATCTTAGCGACTAGTGCCAATGATGATTGCATTCAGAATTGGGACCAAGATCACCTTGGGTGTACAGTCTTCCACAAGACCAAAGAAGATAATCGTATAGCAATGTCATTTGAAGATAAACTGTTCCTAGAGATGATGGAGCAAGGAATGGTGCAGGACAAAACGAAGAACTGGATTGCACCTCTACCCTTCAAGCCTCAAAGACAACGCTTGCCTAACAACAGAGAACAAGTTTACAAACGATTTGTCTCCCTCAGGCACAGCTTCCATAATAAACCAGAGATGAAAGGTCATTTCTTTACCTTCATGGAGAAAATATTTAAAAACGGTCATGCAGAGTTAGCACCTACACTTCAAGACGCTGAAGAACGTTGGTACCTGCCTCTGTTTGGAGTGTATCACCCGAAAAAGCCAGGTCAAATCAGAGTAGTATTTGATTCGAGTGCTAAGTATGAAGGTGTTTCATTGAATGATGTCTTGTTATCAGGCCCGGATCTGAACAACAAACTTTTAGGAGTGCTTATCCGTTTTCGTAGAGACTCCATTGCATTCACAGCAGACATCCAACAGATGTTCCACTGCTTCTTTGTTAAAGAGGAACATAGAAATTTCTTGAGATTCTTGTGGTTCAAGGATAACGATCCTTCCAAAGAGATTACGGAGTATCGTATGAAGGTACATATTTTTGGTAATAGTCCTTCTCCTGCAGTAGCCATCTATGGGCTGAGACGCGCGGCTCAAGAGGTTGAAGCAGAGTACGGAACGGATGCCAGACTGTTTATAGAGAAAGATTTCTATGTGGATGACTGTTTGAAATTGATGCCAACAAATGAGACCGCGATTAGTCTTCTGAAAAGAGCCAAGGACATGCTCGCTGTATCTAACCTGAGGTTGCACAAGATCGCTTCTGACAGCAAGGAAGTGATGGAAGCCTTCCCTCCTGAGGATCATTCAAGTGACTTGAAGAATTTAGATCTAGGCATAGACTCCCTACCGATGCAGCGGAGCCTCGGCCTACTATGGGACATAAAAGCTGATACCTTCACCTTCCAGGTTAACAAAGAAGATAAACCTTTTACTCGCAGAGGAGTACTGTCTACCATAAGCAGTTTGTATGACCCACTGGGGTTTGTAGCTCCTGTAGTCATCGAGGGCAAGGCTATGTTAAGAGAGTTCACCACAGAGGTGACGAACTGGGATACTCCTCTTCCCACAAAAGAGAAAAACAAGTGGATGAGCTGGAGAAATTCCCTCACAGCCTTGTCAAGTCTTCATATAACACGTTCATATGTGTCTGTACCGAGTACCAAGATAGAGACACAAACCCTTTGTGTGTTCTCCGATGCTTCAATCAAAGCGATTGCTGCGGTAGCCTATTTGAGGACGATAGACACAAGTCAACAATGCCATGTAGGGTTTGTCATGAGCAGAGCAAAACTAACACCGCTCCGTGAACACACCGTACCAAGCCTGGAACTTTGTGCAGCCGTGTTAGCAGTCGAGTTGGCAGAACTCATTGCTATGGAAATGAATCTAGAAATTAAAGACTTTGAGTTCTACACTGACAGCAGGATAGTACTTGGGTACATCCATAACTATGTCTATGTTAGCAACAGAGTGCTCAGAATTCGAAGGTCTACCTCACCTGAACAATGGAAATATGTGCCTGCACATCTCAACCCTGCGGACCAGGCTACCAGATTTGTTGCTGCCAATCGCCTCAAAGACACGATTTGGTTTACAGGCCCTGAGTTATTGTGTAGGTCATTGCCCAACATGACAGAAACGTCCTTGTTTGAACTAGTAGATCCACATGCTGACGTTGAAATTCGCCCTCAAGTGTCTGCGTTACATACTGAAACTTTGAAGCGCCACCTGGGATCTCAGCGATTCAGTAGGTTCTCTACTTGGAATTCACTTGTTCGTGCCATCGCCTGCCTGACCCACATAGCTCAGTCTTACAAGGCAACCTCACCAACAAAAAAGGAAAGTTGCACAGGTTGGCATCATTGTAAACATGTCCACACAGCTCTCGATCTAGAGCAGTCAAAGAATATAATTATCCGAGCTGTACAACGGGAAAACTACGCCAGAGAAATCGACTGTGTAATCAATCAAAGACCAATACCAAAAGATAGTGTTCTGAGGAAACTCGACCAGTCATGGATGGAGACGGTCTCTTAAGAATAGGAGGACGCCTTAAAGAGGCAAAAATAGGTTCGGCACAGAAACATCCCGTGATAGTTCCTGGACAACATCACATAGCTACTCTGCTTGTTCAACATTATCACGAGCGGACAAAACACCAAGGTCGTATGTTCACAGAGGGAGCCTTAAGAACATCTGGGTTGTGGATAGTTGGAGCTAAGAGATGTGTATGCAGATTCATCTTTAACTGTGTTACTTGCAAGAAACTTCGAGGTATGTCACAGATTCCGAAGATGGCAGATCTTCCATATGACCGATTTAGTACAGATCCACCTTTCACCAACATCGGACTAGATGTGTTTGGTCCTTGGTCTGTGGTTGTCCGAAAAACCAGAGGAGGCCACGCAAACGGGAAACGATGGGCGATTATGTTCACTTGTCTATCCATCAGAGCCGTCCACATAGAGATAATTGAATCTATGGACACTTCGTGCTTCATAAACGCTCTCCGGCGTTTCATTGCCATCAGAGGACCCGTCAAACATATTCGATCAGACCGAGGCACCAACTTTGTCGGAGCAGCAAGAGAACTGCAACTCTCTTCCAACTTGGATATGAAGGACGTTGAAAGATACCTAAGTGTACATGGGTGTACTTGGACCTTTAACCCACCACATTCTTCACACATGGGAGGTGTATGGGAGAGAATGATAGGTGTCGCAAGGAGAATCCTCGATTCAATCTTCTTACAGGAAAGATCTGTAAGACTGACACACGAAAGCTTAACAACATTCATGGCCGAAGTGTCAGCCATCATAAACGCGAGACCGTTGGCTCCAATTTCCAGTGATCCTGATGACCCAACTGTTCTCACCCCAGCCCTGTTGCTTACGCAGAAGACTGACCTTAATTGCTCGCCACCTGGAGAATTTAATGTTAAAGACCGTTACAGGAGTCAATGGAGACAAGTGCAGAGTCTCTCCAATGCCTTTTGGGACAAGTGGAAAAAACAGTACCTGCCTACCCTGCAGCAGAGGAGAAAGTGGCAAACCAGCAAGCCTAACCTCCAGCCTGGCGATGTAGTACTAATGAAAGACTGTCAGTCTCGGAGAAATGAATGGCCATTAGGTCTTATTACTCAGACATTCCCAAGTAAGGATGGAATCGTACGTAAGGTGGAAGTAAAAATAGGGAAACAAAGCGAGACCAAATTGTTCCTCAGGCCAGTAGGGGAACTCGTTCTGCTGTTCTCGTCCAATAAACACAATAGTGACGTCGGCTGACGTCAAGCGGGGAGTGTTCTGTCCAGCCATATAATTGCTGTCTAGAAAGTCTAGTCATTTTTTTATGTCTCCAATTGTTATAGACATTGCAATTTTTGAATGTATTGCTCTTTTATACATTTTATGTCGTAAGGTAACAGCGCCACCTGCTGGCTGTTTGATGCATAGATTCTAGTTTAATTTGTGATGTCTTGTGGGAAATTCCAAGAGCATTGTGGGATTGTTCCTGTTGCATTATGGTCTTGTGTATCACACTGAAGGAGGACAGCAGCCATTATTCCTCCATGTGCCTTAAGAGAAACTACATCACTGGTGTTCTTCATGTTTCTTAAACAGCCTGCTCTAAGCATAGTCGGTAAGCACTATCTATGTGTATAATCCTGTGTTTATCAGTACGTTTGTTGTACTAAGTAGGTAATAATCAGTTTGTGTATTCTGTATATTGTAAACTATTTGTGTTTCATGCTCTGTACAGTTATATATTCTGAAATGCTCTTATTATTGCATTCTATAGTTTTACCCTTTCCTGTCACATCTGCAATCAATAAAAGAAGGTTACAATTTTACAGCCTCTTTTTCTTAAAGAAGACAGGGGGTTTAGCTACATGTCTCATCGCACATCCTGCTAACGTGCATGAGGACAGAATAATTACTCTGGGCCACCAGGGATACACCATTAATCCCTTCATTGCCCTGGGCCACCAGGGATACACCATTAACCCCTTCATTACTCTGGGCCACCAGGGATACACCATTAATCCCTTCATTGCCCTGGGCCACCAGGTATACAGACATTAACCCCTTCATTGCCGTGGGCCACCAGGGATACGGACATTAACCCCTACATTGCACTGGGCCACAAGAGATACTGACACGAACCCCTAAGTGTCATCAGCAGGAAGAGGCAGAGGAGTCTGCAGAACCTCCAGGCGGGAGGCGAAAAGGAAAATCCAAAGGTTACTGTCACAGTGAGAGAGAGAGCGGCGCTGCGAGGAGAGCGGCGCCGGCCGCGTGACACACCATTACCTCTGAGTGTAACCGCTGGAGAGACTACATGTGGTGACAGACACGCTGTCAAAGTCACTGCTGACCACCGAGCCGAGGGGGGAGTCCCGAGAGCCGTCCTGAGAACTGGAAACAAGAATATGGAGATGGCATGAAGTCCGAGACAACAGGGCCCCTGGGGAAGCCAACGTTTCGCTCGCACGGCGAGAGCTTTGTCCATCCCCACACGCCACTCGCACCACTCACTGTGCCGCGCCACCGGCGTTACCTTCTTATACGGACGTAGCAGAGCCGGGTTTGTCATCTATTTTGGGGTTGACGCTAAAGATTTAGGACTCATTGAGTAGAACGTATAAATGAAAATACTTTTCATCCATTTTTTTTTATACGAGTCCGTAAACATCATCAGATTTTCTCATATGCAAAAAAAAAAAAATCCTACACATTAAGGACAAAACCAGCTCTGCTGCATCTGAAGAACGTCACGTCTGTACAGTCATGGCCAAAAGTTTTGAGAATGACACAAATATTATATTTTCACATGATCTGCTGCCCTCTGGTTTTTTGTGTGTTTGACAGATGTTTTTATCACAGACAGAAATATAATTGCAAACATATGAGTAACAAAAGCTTATATTGACAGTTAGAATGAGTTAATGCAGCAAGTCAATATTTGCAGTGTTGACCCTTCTTCTTCAGGACCTCTGCAATTCTCCCTGGCATGCTCTCAATCAACTTCTGGACCAAATCCTGACTGATAGCAGTCCATTCTTGCACAATCAATGCTTTCATTTTGTCAGAATTTTTAGGTTTTTGTTTGTCCACCCGTCTCTTGATGATTGACCACAAGTTCTCAATGGGATTAAGATCTGGGGAGTTTCCAGGCCATGGACCCAAAATCTCTATGTTTTGTTCCCTGAGCCATTTAGTTATCACCTTTGCTTTATGGCAAGGTGCTCCATCATGCTGGAAAAGGCATTGTTGATCGCCAAACTGCTCTTGGAGGGTTGGGAGAAGTTGCTCTTGGAGGACATTCTGGTACCATTCTTTATTCATGGCTGTGTTTTTAGGCAAGACTGTGAGAGAGCCGATTCCCTTGGCTGAGAAGCAACCCCACACATGAATGGTTTCAGGATGCTTAACAGTTGGCATGAGACAAGACTGGTGGTAGCGCTCACCTTGTCGTCTCCGAATGAGGCGTTTTCCTGATGTCCCAAACAATCGAAAAGGGGATTCATCAGAGGAAATAACTTTACCCCAGTCCTCAGCAGTCCACTGCCTGTACCTTTTGTAGAATATCAGTCTGTCCATGATGTTTTTTCTGGAGAGAAGTGGCTTCTTTGCTGCCCTCCTTGAGACCAGGCCTTGCTCCAAGAGTCTCCGCCTCACAGTGCGTGCAGATGCACTCACACCTGCCTGCTGCCATTCCTGAGCAAGCTCTGCACTGCTGGTAGCCCGATCCCGCACCTGAAACACTTTTAAGAGACGGTCCTGGCGCTTGCTGGTCTTTCTTGGGCGCCCTGGAGCCTTTTTGGCAACAATGGAACCTCTCTCCTTGAAGTTCTTGATGATGCGATAGATTGTTGACTGAGGTGCAATCTTTCTAGCTGCGATACTCTTCCCTGTTAGGCCATTTTTGTGCATTGCAATGATGACTGCACGTGTTTCTTTAGAGATAACCATGGTTAACAGAAGAGAAACAATGATACCAAGCACCAGCCTCCTTTTAAAGTGTCCAGTGGTGTCATTCTTACTTAATCATGACAGATTGATCTCCAGCCATGTCCTCATCAACACCCACACCTGTGTTAATGGAGCAATCACTGAAAAGAGGTTAGCTGGTCCTTTTAAGGCAGGGCTGCAATGATGTTGAAATATGTTTTGGGGGATAAAGTTCATTTTCTAGCCAAATATTGACTTTGCAAGTAATTGCTGTTAAGCTGATCACTCTTTATAACATTCTGGAGTATATGCAAATTGCCATTAAAAAAGTGAAGCAGTAGACTTTGTAAAAATTAATATTTGTATCATCCTCAAAACATTTGTCCATGACTGTAAGTGCTATAAAGGCGAGTTATCGCCCGGGTGTGATAAAAAAAGGGGAAAAAGCGTTATAATATAAAAACACCATATAAATAAATATATACGTCACAGGAAATCACAACAGGTCCCTGATCAATCCACATTGCTTCTGTCCCATTTGGCCAAAATCTCACCTATATGTAGCAAAGTGGGGTTCTAATAAAGGGTTAAATCGGGGACACGATTTCAGGCTTAAAAGGGTTTGTCCACTTTAGAAGGTTTTTTATCCCCACTCAAATGGATGCATTTGGGGTTAAAAATCATTTTTGCTATTGGGTTTTATTACAAATTTTGCACCGCTCGGCTTCCACTGGCTCTTTGTTTCCCTGCACTTTGTTGAGGTCGGTGGTCATTAATCAGCTGAAAGGAGCTCCGAAAAAAAAAAAGACATAAATAATACAAACTCCCCATTGGGCTGTTAGAATGAGCTCACTGATGGGTTCTCAGTTAACTCACTCTGCAGTAGGCAACAGAAGGGGGCAGTACAGAGGTTATAGAAGGAAAACGGTGCAACATTTTTAATGAAACCTGTTATGTTACGGTAGCTGAGGAGTGCAGGCAAAAAAGGAAATACACCAGAGCAGTTGGAATCTATGAGATTGCAGTACCCTGACTAACCACCGCAACTAGAGGCAGCCGTGGAGCGTTCCTACGTTGGTCCTAGACGCCTCGTCACAGCCTGAGAAACTAACTACACCTAAAGATAGAAATAGGAAAGCTATCTGCCCCGTAGCAGAACCCCAAAGATAATAGAAAGCCCCCAAACATGTAATGGCGGTTAGACAAGAGGAAATACTGACACAGAAAGAAAATAGTATGAGCAAACGCTGGGGCCCAAACTAACTAAATAGAAAAGGACAGGAAGGGTACTTACTGCAATCTCAGAAAACCCTGAAAAACACCAACTCTACTAATTTCAAAATCACCTGAGATCACACGACCTCTACCACCTAAATTAGTTCTCTGGTGTAACAAAAACAGCAGCCACTGAAAAAACTGGAAAAAGCAAAAGTACAAAACACAGTGGCTGGACTAAACTGAGAGGGCAAAAGCCCCCGGAGGGGACCCAGAAGGCCCCCACAGAAGTGCAGGACCAAATGCAAAAATATAGCAAAAACACAAAATAAGAAATTGTCTTATCTGATAGCAGGAGATGCAGACACGACACAGCAGGCTACAAGGGAAACTGGAAAGAAGGATTCAGACCAGAACAATTGATCACCGGCAACCCTGATGGGAAAATTACTCCCTTATATAAGACCAATCAGTAACACCTGATTCCCAGTCCTCACAATCCTCACTAGTGCCGCTTGTAACCACCAGAGGGAGCCTCTGCTCAGAACTCATCTCAAACACATTCACAACAGTACCCCCCCCCTTGAGGAGGGGTCACCGAACCCTCATTTGAGCAACCAGGTCGGTCAGGATGAGTTCTATGATAAGCACGGATAAGTCTCCTAGCATGGATGTCCGAAGCAAACACCCAAGAATTGTCTTCCTGACCATAACCTCTCCATTTAACCAAATACTGGAGTCTTCGTCTAGAAAAACGAGAATCCAATATTTTCTCAACCACATACTCCAGATTGCCCTCAACCAAAACAGGGTCAGGAGGCACAGCAGCAGGAACCACTGGCTCAACAAACCTCTTCAACAAGGACTTGTGGAACACGTTATGGATCTTAAATGTCCCTGGAAGAAGCAAACGAAAAGAAACAGGATTAATAATCTCCATGATCTTATAAGGTCCAATGAACCTAGGCTTAAATTTAGGAGATGCTACTCTCATAGGAATATTCTTTGAGGACAACCAGACCAAGTCCCCCACTTTAAACCGAGGACCATCAGTCCTATGCCGGTTAGCAAACCGCTGGGCCTTCTCCTGAGAGAGGGACAACCTCTCCACTACCTGGTCCCAAATCTGCTGCATACGCTCAACAACAGAGTCAACACCTGGACAGACAGAAGCCTCCGTCTGTCCTGAAGAAAATCGAGGGTGAAACCCAGAATTACAGAAAAACGGAGACATCAAAGTGGCAGAGCTAGCCCTATTATTAAGAGCAAACTCAGCCAAAGGCAAAAAAGAGACCCAGTCATCCTGATCAGCAGACACAAAGCATCTTAGATAAGTCTCCAATGTCTGGTTTGTTCTCTCAGTTTGACCATTGGTCTGAGGATGAAATGCCGAGGAGAAAGACAATTGAACACCCAGTTTAGAACAAAAAGTCCTCCAAAATCTGGAAACAAACTGGACTCCTCTGTCAGACACAATGTTCTCAGGAATGCCGTGTAAACGAACCACGTGCTGAAGGAACAACGGCACCAATTCAGAGGAGGAAGGCAACTTAGGTAATGGCACAAGATGTATCATTTTGGAAAACCTATCACAAATTACCCAGATGGTGGTCATTCTCTGAGAAACAGGAAGATCGGAAATGAAATCCATAGAGATATGGGTCCATGGTCTCTTGGGCACAGGCAATGGCATCAACAAACCACTAGAGCGAGAGCAAGGCTTGGAGCGAGAGCAAGTCCCGCAGGACTGCACAAATTCCCTGACATCGCGAGACAAGGTAGGCCACCAAAAGGACCGACTAACCAAGTCTCTGGTACCAAAAATTCCGGGATGCCCAGCCAATGCTGAACAATGAATCTCAGACATCACACTCTTTTTCCATTGGTCCGGGACAAACAATTTTCCAACAGGGCAGAGCTCGGGCCTATCCTCCTGACACCCCTCCAGAGCAAGTCTCAAATTGGGCGAGATGGCGGAAAGAACTACACCCTCCTTCAAAATAACAGAGGGATCAGATAGCTCAGGAGAGTCCGCAAGGAAACTCCTAGAGAGGGCATCCGCCTTAACATTCTTAGTGCCAGGAAGAAAGGAAACCACAAAATTAAAACGTGTGAAAAACAAGGCCCACCTGGCCTGTCTAGGATTGAGTCGCTTGGCAGATTCCAGATAGACCAGATTCTTATGGTCCGTAAGGACCACCACCTGATGTTTGGCTCCCTCCAGCCAATGTCTCCACTCTTCAAAAGCCCACTTCATGGCCAATAACTCCCGATTACCCACGTCATAATTACGTTCAGTAGGAGAAAATTTTCGAGAGAAAAAGGCACAAGGGTTACTTTTAGAGGTCTCTGGATCTTTTTGGGACAAAACGGCACCTGCCCCAATTTCAGAGGCATCAACCTCCACCTGAAATGGCAGAGAAACATCAGGCTGCCGTAGAACAGGAGCAGAAGTGAATCTCTGCTTAAGTTCCTGAAACGCAGAGACTGCCTCAGGAGGCCAATTCACCACATCAGAACCCTTTCTGGTCAAATCAGTTAATGGTTTAACAATAACAGAGAAATTACCAATAAATTTACGATAAAAATTGGCAAAACCCAAAAATCTCTGAAGAGCCTTTAATGAAGTAGGTTGGACCCAATCACAGATGGCCTGAACCTTGACCGGGTCCATTTCAATAACAGATGGGGACAAAATGAATCCCAGAAATGAGATCTTCTGTACGCCAAAAAGACACTTTGATCCCTTCACATACAGAGCATTCTCTCTCAAAATCTGGAATACAGTTCGAACATGTTTCACATGAGAGTCCCAGTCATTAGAAAAAATCAAGATATCATCCAAATAAACAATCAGAAACTTGTCCACAAAATCCCTGAAAATGTCATTCATGAAGGACTGGAAGACGGAAGGAGCATTAGTGAGCCCAAAGGGCATCACAAGGTACTCAAAATGCCCTTCAGGGGTGTTAAATGCCGTCTTCCATTCATCCCCGTGCTTAATGCGAATAAGGTTATACGCCCCCCTGAGGTCAAGCTTGGTAAACCAAGTAGCGTTTTTCACCCTGGAAAACAGGTCAGAAATCAAGGGTAACGGGTATTGATATTTCACAGTAATATTGTTCAAGAGACGATAATCAATACACGGCCTTAATGAACCATCTTTTTTGGCCACAAAGAAAAAACCGGCACCTAAGGGTGAAGAGGATGGTCTGATATGACCCTTCTCCAATGATTCCTTGATATAAGACCGCATAGCGTCATGTTCAGGTACAGACAAGTTAAAAAGGCGACCTTTAGGGAATTTACTACCCGGCACTAATTCAATAGCGCAGTCATAGCTCCTATGGGGAGGTAAGGATGCAGATTTACTTTCGCTAAACACATCAGAAAAATCAAACAAAAAGTCAGGAACATCCTCAGCCTGGGGGGAGGCAGAAAAAACAGGAGTGTTGGTATTAACACATTGGCAGCCCCAACTGGTTACAGACACAGATTTCCAATCCAAAACAGGATTATGAGACTGTAACCAAGGGAAACCCAGCACGATAATGTCATGCAGATTATATAGAACCAAAAATTTGCAGCACTCCTGGTGATCAGGTTCAACCCTCATTATCACCTGAGTAGAAAACTGGGGTTTATTCTCAGCCAAAGGGGTAGAATCGATCCCCAGTAAAGGAATAGACTTCTGTAGGGGTATCAAGGGAAACCCACAACGTTTAGCAAAATCATAATCCATCAGGTTAATAGCTGCTCCAGAATCAACGAAAGCCTGAGCAGAAAATGAGGACAGAGAGCATATCAGAGTGACAGTTAATAAAAACTTAGTCTGAACACTACCCAAGACAACTGAGCGTGCAAAATGTCTTCCCCGCTTAGGGCAGACTGAAATAGCATGAGAGGCATCACCACAGTAGAAACATAACCCATTGCGCTTTCGAAACTCATGACGCTGTGCCCCAGACACCACTCCATCACACTGCATGGGCTCAGCAGCTGGCTCACAAGGCAACACCACTCCACGCATACTTCTCCGCTCACGCAAACGTCTGTCAATTTGAATCGCTAATGACATAGAATCATTGAGACCAGAGGGGACAGGGAATCCCACCATAACATCCTTTACATTATCCGACAGACCCTTCCGGAAAAGGGCCGCCAAAGCGTCGTCATTCCATTTGGTCAGGACTGCCCACCTACGGAATCTCTGACAGTATAACTCAGCGTCATCAAGCCCTGATTTAATGCCAACAAGGCTTTTTCAGCTTGATCAGTGACATTAGGCTCATCGTACAATAACCCCAAAGCCTGAAAAAATGCATCAACATCACTCAAAACAGGATCCCCAGGTATCAGGGAAAAAGCCCAATCCTGAGGATCGCCGCGCAGGAGAGAGATGATAATTTGAACCTGCTGCGCTGCGTTTCCTGAGGACTTAGATTTTAAGGCAAGAAACAATTTACAATTATTTTTGAAATTCTGAAACTTAGCTCGATCCCCTAAAAACAAATCTGGCATGGGGATCCTAGGTTCCACAACAGGCAACCTAGCAAGATATGCAGCAATACTCTGAACCTCAGTGGCAAGCTGATCCACACGGCCAGACAACTGTGCAAACTCCATTGGGAGAAAAGATCCTCCCCAGCACCCAGAGATACAGAGGAAAAAAAAAAAAAAATGCAACAAACAGAAAAATATCTCTGACAACTTTTCTTCCTTCAAAATATTTTTTCCCTTCTGTGAGTACCATACAATTTTTATGGCCGGTGATACTGTTATGTTACGGTAGCTGAGGAGTGCAGGCAAAAAAGGAAATACACCAGAGCAGTTGGAATCTATGAGATTGCAGTACCCTGACTAACCACCGCAACTAGAGGCAGCCGTGGAGCGTTCCTACGTTGGTCCTAGACGCCTCGTCACAGCCTGAGAAACTAACTACACCTAAAGATAGAAATAGGAAAGCTATCTGCCCCGTAGCAGAACCCCAAAGATAATAGAAAGCCCCCAAACATGTAATGGCGGTTAGACAAGAGGAAATACTGACACAGAAAGAAAATAGTATGAGCAAACGCTGGGGCCCAAACTAACTAAATAGAAAAGGACAGGAAGGGTACTTACTGCAATCTCAGAAAACCCTGAAAAACACCAACTCTACTAATTTCAAAATCACCTGAGATCACACGACCTCTACCACCTAAATTAGTTCTCTGGTGTAACAAAAACAGCAGCCACTGAAAAAACTGGAAAAAGCAAAAGTACAAAACACAGTGGCTGGACTAAACTGAGAGGGCAAAAGCCCCCGGAGGGGACCCAGAAGGCCCCCACAGAAGTGCAGGACCAAATGCAAAAATATAGCAAAAACACAAAATAAGAAATTGTCTTATCTGATAGCAGGAGATGCAGACACGACACAGCAGGCTACAAGGGAAACTGGAAAGAAGGATTCAGACCAGAACAATTGATCACCGGCAACCCTGATGGGAAAATTACTCCCTTATATAAGACCAATCAGTAACACCTGATTCCCAGTCCTCACAATCCTCACTAGTGCCGCTTGTAACCACCAGAGGGAGCCTCTGCTCAGAACTCATCTCAAACCCATTCACAACAGAAACCCAATTCCGAAAATTATTTTTGCCCAAAATACATCCATATTAAGTACCAAGAATAAAAAATAAAAAAATGTCCACCCCTTTTGAGAGATGGGTCATCAATATTAGATAAGTGGGGGGGGGTCCGACACCAGGGACCATAACCAATTAGCAGTTTGCAGCTCCAGCCAGATGTAAAGAGTGAATGGATCAGGAATGTCACAGCTCAGTACACCATGTAGTGGCCGTTCCTGGGTACTGCGGCTCAGCTCCCGTTCACTGGAATAGAAGCTAAACTCCAGCCCCCGAAAATGGCTACTGCTTATTGTAACAAAACCGCTCCGCTCACTTTTTGCAGGACTGATAACAGCTGATCATATGGGGTTTTTTTATGTTGGATCCTCATTGAGCTGATATCGCTGACCACTCATAGGGTTAAATCAGAGACCACGTCGAGTACACTCCGCTTCACAGCACCTATAGACAACCACACATTCGGGATTTTCATACAGGCACGGGATCACAGATCCTGTCAATCAAGTCTCTGAGGGGGTGGCCACGGTGACTTCTGCCAGAGTGGCTCCACCTCCTTGACTCTTGCATAGTAAATGTATATGCCGCTTATTATACAATTAAGGAAAGACTCAGAAAGCTAAAGTGCTACCGATTGGACCATAGCACTAAACCCCCGCTAGACTCAGGTCGCTGCTTTTCACCATGGTCCATTACATCCAGGACTACAAGGAATATTCCTGACTGATCGGAACAATTTCAAGACTTTATTGACCCTACTTAAAGGGGCTAGAAAAACAGCACAACCCTTTAAGCAGTTTCTTACAGCCATTTTTTATTCGGAGATGATAGATGTCGGTAACAGGCATCCAAAAAAAAAAAATCACCTAATTTGCTGGAACAGATGTGAAGAGGCGGCATTCAGAGTACGGGGGGCGGTGAATGTCTTGGGGGGCAGCGCTGAAAAAGTGTTTAGGAAATAAGAACACCGGCGTGGGGTTTCTGCTGCAGTTTGTGTGAATTTTTCACGTACTCGTCTACAATGAAAAATAATAATAAAAAATTATTATTTTACTTTTTTTTTTTTAAACGTTTCCAAAGCGGACTGTCGGCTCCAGCAGTAATTAGCGGTGACACCGATATGCCGTGCTGCACGGAGTCTCCGGGGCGCTCGCCGGTTACTCGCAGATATCATCATATAGAGATTCCGCACGTCAGAACACGCACTGGAGAATCTGCCATCGTCTCCACGTGGACCTGATTAGTGCGCCTCTTAATTACTGACTGCGGGCTCTGAGCAAGTATTCCTCGAGGAGCATTTCCATTTCTTGCTTTTTCATGCTGAAAATAGGAAAGTTGTGAACGTTATCGAAAAATGACTATTGTAATTTATCAGAGTAAAGAGTTTGTTCTCCACTCGATGGGTACGACCAGAGAAGAAGGAATCCGGGGAAACGGAAGTCACCGCACACAGCGGCTGTATTCTTCTCAGTCAGTTTTATGGATATCCAACGAGGCGACACTGTGCATGACCGACTGCCACCTCTCGCCCCCGCCCGTTCCACACGGACGACTGCCGCCATCTCCAGTTCCACACAGACGACTGCCGCCATCTCCCGTTCCACACGGACGACTGCCACTATCTCCCGTTCTAAAACGGACGACTGCCGCCATCTCCCGTTCCACACAGCCGACTGCCGCCCACTCCCGTTCCACACGGACCACTGTCGCCCAGTCCCATTCCACACGGACAACTGCCACCATCTCCCGTTCTAAAACGGACGACTGCCGCCATCTCCCGTTCCACACAGCCGACTGCCGCCATCTCCTGTTCCACACAGCCGAGTGCCGCATCTCCGGTTCCACACGGACGACTGCCGCCATCTCCCGTTCCACACAGCCGAGTGCCGCCATCTCCGGTTCCACACGGACGATTGCCACCATCTCCCGTTCCACACGGACGACTGCCGCCATCTCCCGTTCCACACGGACTGCCGCCATCGCCCGTTCCACACGGACGACTGCCGCCATCTCCCATTCCACACGGACGACTGCCGCCCACTCCCATTCCACAGACGACTGCCGCTCCCCCCGCTCTAAACAGACGACCGCCGCACCCCCCGTTCTAAACGGACGACCGCCGCACACTCTTGTTCCACACGACCGCCGCACACTCCCGTTCCACACGGACGACCGCCGCACCACCCCTGTTCTAAACGGACGACCGCCGCACCCCCGTTCTAAATGGATGACTGCCGCACCCCCCGTTGTTCTAAATGGACGACTGCCACACCCCGTTGTTCTAAGCAGACGACTGCGCACACGCGTTCTAAACGGACGACTGCCGCACCCCGCATTCTAAACGACGACTGCCGCTCCCCACGTTCTAAACAGACGACTGCCGCACCCCTCGTTCTAAACGGACGACTGCCGCACCCCCCGTTCAAAACGGACTACCGCCGCAGCGCCCGTTCTAAACGGACGACCGCCGCAGCGCCCGTTCTAAACGGAGACGCCGCAGGCCGTTCTAAAGGACGACCGCCGCACCCCGTTCTAAACGGACGACCGCCGCACTCCCCGTTCTAAACGGACGACCGCCACACCCCCTGTTCTAAACGGACGACCGCAGCACCCCCCGTTCTAAACGGATGACCGCCGCACCCCCCGTTCTAAACGGACGACCACCGCACCCGCCGTTCCACACAGACGACCGCCGCACACTCCTGTTCCACACGGACGACCGTCGCACACTCCCGTTCCACACAGACGACCGCCGCACCCTCCCATTCTAAACGAATGACTGCCGCACCCCCCGTTGTTCTAAACGGACGACTGCAGCACCCCCCGTTCTAAACGCACGACTGCCGCGTACCCCTTCTAAACGGACGACTGACGACGCAATAAAAGGAGAGGACCCTCATGCTTGGTAAGGAGTGCTACGATCATACTTTTATTGTCTAGTCAGTGGAAAGGTGATCAACTTTGTTTAAGGGTCAACTCCTTTAAAGTGCAACTGACAACTCAGAGCTTTCATGTGCGTGCACGAGGAGTAATGGCATTTATTGCTATTATATAACTGTTATCCTGCATTTTTCCAGTTTTCTCCACTGTAGTTTCTCTAATTTTCTGTTCCCTCTGAACTACTGGCTGGGGACTTACTGCTATGATGTCTCCCATACACAGCACACACAGAAATAAGAGACACTCTTGATCCCTTGACTCTGTGTAGCATATGGGGAGAAGCAGCAGCATGGAGGACATTATACAGCAGCACTGAGCAGTGTAACTGTGAATCCAGCTTTGGGATGCGAAAACATTTACTAGAAAATAGCGGCACAATCTGCCCTTCTCCCTCCTCCTTCTCTTCTTTATCCATAGACTTCAACAGGCAGCTGTAATCTGATCGCTCAGTGAACTGGCAGGCTGACTGATGAATTTTATCTATTTTTCTCAATGAGGAGTTCTGGAAGCAGGAGCGGGGGGACGAGTACTATGCTTATACTATTGATTTGTGCAAAGGACAGTGATGTTTAAATCGCCATCTTGACACCTCTGCTTCATGGGGAAACATTTGTGATGGATGTAGAGTAGCTTCGCCATTACTTAGCACTGCAAATGTACCGGAAAATCAAAGAAAAGGATGAAAATTCAGGTTGTTATGGAGCAGCACAGCAGCGGTCAATATGGTGATGTAGCGTCTGGCAGTAAACATTCATCAGCAATATGCCAGGACTGACAGTAACATGGGGAAGATTGCAGAAAAATAGGTAAATTGTGAGCTGCCTGGAAATCTTATCTCACACCGAGGGGGATAAGTGAACTTCTTCCATCAAGAATGTTGGTCCAAGATCACAAGAAGTTGCATCCATGAGACCTTGTGCTACTGGATGAGGTTTTCATGACTGCTGGTATCACAAAAGCAGAGCAAATAAGTCTCTTTTTACAATACAAAGCAGCCGAGACTATGGTCAAAGGGGGCCGTCAGACGCCGTGTGCACATCATCAGGCTTAAGCCCACCAACGTCCAACATGTGGTCCAAACGACCAAACACCCAGTGACCGTTAAAGCTGGCCATACACCTCGGATAAACGTCAGACGAACCTGTCAATCACAGCAGGATTGGCTGACTGATATGCAAGGTGTGTACCCCAACATCACATAATGGGGGGAAGAGAAGGATTAGACATGTTGTTTCCACATGCCGATCCTAGGTTCCCACAGGAGATAAAGCCAGTACTACAAGATTCTGGCAGCAGCCGATACCCGTGCTTATGAAAAGTTACCCTTATGGCCGAAAGCTAACTTAAAGAGGTTGTCCAGGACTGACATATTGATGACCCATTGATAGGAGATCGGTGAGGGTCTGATACCAGGCACCCCCACTGTTCAGCTGAAATTTACTTCAGCAGAAGCCAAATATAAGGCGAAACTTATCAGCCCCGTACACTGCTTGGTGGCCACTGCTGAGCTTTGTAGTTTACCTCCCATTCTCCTACAAATAGGTCATCAATATGTCAGTCCTGGACGACCCCTCTAAGTGCATGCCCACAGTACTAACAGGGGTCACATGGGCAAACGTGGACTAAAAAGGGGCAACCAAGTGGTCCTGCTCCCTAAATAAAAACAACAAGCACATGTCGTTACCTGGTACTAGACCTGGTGTCGTCCTTAGTTTCGGAGCCGTTCCCCTCCGCTTTTTGCGACGGCCCTTTTTCGCTCGCACTCTTTTTCCTTTTCGGATCCCTTTTCAGCTGACCGCTGGAGGAGATCCCCGTGCTCTCCTCGGATTCACTGTCCGTCCCCAGCTGTGACACGGAGCGGTGTGTCAGGCACTTGGAGGAATGAAGGTGTGTTTGTTCCGGTCGGTCCGTGTCCCTCTCCAACAACAAAACGGAGGCCCTTCCATTTTTAACGCCTCTTTCGCAGACTCTGAGCTTTCCGGTCTCTCTAAATGGCCCATTTCTTTGGACTTTATTAAGCTATAGGAAGCATTTATAACTTTCCCCGAGGAGTTAATACTTCTTATGTTGCCCAAGACGTCTTCTCTCGAGTCGTCGCAGCTTCCGCAACACACGCATGAATTGATTAAACAGTTAGTGGCCGCTATGCTGAGTTTGTTAGCCTCTTCCTCAACGTTGTTCGTTAACGGGTCCGAAGAAAGGGGAATCCGGCTGCTGGCTAAATCCGGTGACGCTTCCGGTGATACGGGACTGGAAAGAGATTTAGGGTTAAAAATTACGGTAGCAGAAATCTTCATCCCGCCAGTTCTGTGAGCAATGATCTCTGCGGTCTCGGCCGCACTGTCGCCGCTCGCGTCCCAGCCGTTGAGGTATAACTGTGAGTCCGTCGCTTCCAGACAACTACAAGAGTTTTGCAGAGATCCGCTCGACATGAGGATTTTACTCCCGTCGATGGTGTTGTTATTGCTTAAGTCGCTTTCTACATCTTTCAAGAGGTCGAGATTGTCCACGTCCCCATTTTGCACCACGGTGTCTTGGCGTTGAGGCACCTGCTTAGGGTTGTAACAGGAACTGTTGACCTATGCGATGGTATTCTCGGAGGCCCTTTGTCTAGAAAGACCCTCCAAGGCTCCATCGAGGTCTTCCATGAAGAACACCCTGTCCTCCTCATCGTTGAGGTGACCAAGAGGACGTCTGCTGGGGAGGCCTCGGTGCTTGAAGTAGTAGCCCTGTGCGCAGGTGACTGACAGACACTTGGTGGAGAAAGTAAAGAAGACATCTCATCGCCTACCCTATAAACCATCATGTTGAGCTGCTCCAGCTCCTGCTCATCGTACTGCATGGAGCAGGCAAGTTCAACCTCAGTTTTCTCGGCTTTGGATGAAGTGGATCTTCTGTAGGTAAGGCATTGACTAAGACGGGAGAGATCGCCGTGGGCACTTCTGGATCGGTCCTGACTGGAAACTCCACATCTTGTGATATGCAAAGGTTCCGCTCTAGAGTTTGCAGCTCTTCCTCCGTCAACGTCTGGAGAAGATCTCTGGAAAGATGTGAAAGGAAGAGAAGATTGAGTCAAGAACGTAAAAATTTGGGAGGAAAAGTGTATGAAATTCTGGAAAAAATTTGTAGATTTCTGGCATTTTTACGCCTGTTGGTCAAATTTTTTAAATATAGGGCAGAACTTCAAGAAGAAATTCAGCATAAATTACAAGACAAATGTAGCCCAGAACATGAGTGGAGTGAATTTCTTGGGTTGGCGCACAAAAGCTGGAAGATGTACAGAAACAGCAATGCCATTGGGACATTACTATAAGAAGGGGTCCAGGACGGGCACATTACTATAAGAAGGGGCTAGGACAGGGACATTAATATAAGAAGGGGTCCAGGACGGGGACATTACTATAAGAAGGGGGCCAGGACAGGGACATTACTATAAGAAGGGGCCAGGACGGGGACATTACTATAAGAAGGGGTCCAGGACGGGGACATTACTATAAGAAGGGGTCCAGGACGGGGACATTACTATAAGAAGGGGGCCAGGACAGGGACATTAATATAGGAAGGGGGCCAGGACAGGGACATTAATATAAGAAGGGGGCAGGACAGGGACATTATATAAGAAGGGGCCAGGACGGGACATTACTATAAGAAGGGGCCAGGACAGGGACATTAATATAAGAAGGGGCCAGGACAGGACATTATATAAGAGGGAGACAGGACATTACTATAAGAAGGGGCCAAGACGGGGACATTACTAAAAGGGAGGGGGCCAGGACGGGGACATTACTATAAGAAGGGGCGCAGGACGGGACATTATTATAAGAAGGGGCCAGTACGGGGATATTACTATAAGAAGGAGGCCAGGCCGGGCACATTACTATAAGAAGGAGGGCCAGGACGAGGACATTACTATTTACTATAAGAATGGGGAAAGGACGAGGACATTACATTTACTTAAGAATGGGGCCAGGACGGGGACATTACTATAAGAAGGGGCAAGGATGGGGACATTACTATAAGAATGTGGCCAGTACGGGCACATTACTATAAGAAGGGAGCCAGGACGGGACATTACTATAAGAAGGTAGCCAGGACGGGCACATTACTATAAGAAGGGGGCCAGGACGGGACATTTCATTTACTATAAGAAGGGAGCCAGGACGGAGACATTACTAACAAGAAGGGGGCCAGGACAGGGACATTACTAAAGAAGGGGACCAGGATGGGGACATTACTATAAGAAAGGGGCCAGGACGGGGACATTACTATAAGAAGGGGGCCAGGACGGGGATATTACAATAAGAAGGGGGCCAGGACGGGGACATTACTATAAGAAGGGGGCCAGGACGGGCACATTACTATAAGAAGGGGGCCAGGGAGGGCACATTACTATGAGAAGGGGCCAGGATGGAGACATTACTCCAAGATGAGGACCAGCATGGGGCCATTACTTCAATATGAGGACCAGCATGGGACATTACTCCAAGAAGGGGACCAGGATGGGGCATTACTACTAGATGATAATCAGGATGGGGCATTACTACTAGATGATAATCAGGATGGGGCATTACTACAAGAAGGGAACCAGTATGGGGGACACTACTACAAGATGGGAACCAGGATGAGACACATTCTTACAAGATGTTTGTGAAAATTACTACCGTATATGGTGCTAATTGTAAGACAATATTACTCTATGTGGTCAATTGGGGGATACAAAATTGTAAAAATGTAAAAAAAAAACTGAATTAAAGCATAAAAAAATATTGTCACTAAAATGCTGTTTTATATAAACTAAGTAATCAAAAAAAGTGCAAGTTTGTTATTGACACATCATAACAACCCAAGCTATAAAACCGTACCATAACCCATACAATGAAAAATAAAACAAACATGACAAAAATGTTCCAAAAAATTATCAAAAGGTGTATAGAAAAAAAATGCTATCACTAAAAATGTCACTTGTCTTGCAAAAAATGAGGCCCCTCAAATTAAAATTTTTTTCTATGTGCGGCCCATGTACCAAGCCAAGTTTGAGACCCCCGGTTTCGTGTGTCCCATGCCCCATCGAAACCATTATTTCATCACCAGAAGTTTTTGTAAAATTTTTTTTTTTTGTATCTTGGCCAGCAAGCATGCATTCAACTTGTCACGTAAGTAAATAAGTGTGGACAAGGGGCATTCGACAATCTGGCATGGGGTCCAGCACTTGCTAATTACGCCCCCATAGACTCACATTCTTAATATAAAAGCTTAGGGGAAATTAGTTTTCCTTCCCGTAACCCAGTTTGTTCATTAGAGCACGTACAGCACAGGTTGTACAACGCTCCTCTCTCCTACATACCAGTCCCTGGCCTACTATATCCGCCACATACATTACATATAGCACAGGTATGTAGAAATCTGGAGCACAGCTTAATTTCGCCGACATCTGTTCAGTTCTCAGATGTGAAATGCAAAAAAATAAATAAATAAATTGACTCCCTAAATGGAATTTTCCTCTCTCGTAAGAATCAGCCATGATAGATCTATAAAGGTATCGCTGTCATGACCGGCAGAGCCTGGGGTAGCGAGGCGATGACACCGCGGTAATGTGACGAGAGCGATGGTCACTGCAGGCTGTGGGGTATGTCATCTTTCTGAGCTGATAATTAGGATCAGCAGCACAGGACTGGAGGGCTCATCCTCAATGAGTATTTGTTTTTATTTTTTATTTCCCCTTAAAAAAATAAATAAAATATATATCACTTTGATGGAGACCTGTGATAGAAGAATCTCAAGGTGAATCGACTTAGTAAGGTCTCTGTAACTACAGTAAGAGTCATCTTTGTGCCGAACCACCCCCAACATAGTTATCTGCATATCCCCCACACAGTCATCCGAGTGCCCCCCACAATATCCGTTATCTGTTTCACAGTGTCATCCGCGTGTCCTCTACACAGTCATTTGTGTCCCCCCCACAGTCACGATCCACCATCCGCATGCCACACACACAGCCATCCGCGTGCCCCCCCATAACTGCACACCATTCTGATGATGAGTGGTCTCGGACCCTGATCAGCCACTTATGGCCGCGCTGACGCCTTCATGTAATAGGGATGTGGGAAAACGCTGGCACGGTATAAATAACAGAACACAGGACTCTTTGGCTCCGGAGGAATTTCTTTTTCAGCATTTTCTCTTTTACAACTAATTCTCTAGAAACAAAAGCAGTAAGAAACAAAAAAGAAAAAGTGCAACAATCAGACAAACCGCGGCGTCCTGAAATATCTCGCTGGCATTTGGAAATGTCTGACATATGTTAATGCATCAAAAAGCTATTAGTTTCTCGCAGAATGTGCAAATAGATGAAAACCGGGAGAACACGCAGCAAACGCTCGTATCTACACGCGGCTCCGGAGATGATAAACCTGCTGGTCGGGAAGTAATAGAAGACAACGAAAACAGTCGTTACTGCTGAGCTCCTGGGACAGTCCAGAACAGTGTAAGGAGACTTATAGGCCATGCAATGCTCATTTGGGAAATTAAAAATGCAAATTGCCTCTTCATCGAGGAAGAGGACTAGAACTCTAGTGCGACGTACTGGAAGTAGTGTCACACTGGCGACAAAATCGGGACCTAAATGTTATATATGTTAATTAGGAGCAGCTCCCAGTATCAGATTTTTTGTGGTCCGTTTCAAACGTGCGATTGCAATCGCAGCATGCTGCATTGTCACCGATTGTGGGTCGACAATCGCCAATGCAAGTCTATGGGAGCGATGAAAATAGGGATTTTTGTGTACTCACCGTAAAATCCTTTTCTCCGAGACGCTCATTGGGAGACACAAACCATGGGTGTTATGCTGCTGCCACTAGGAGGACACTAAGCAAATGCACAAAGAAGATTGGCTCCTCCTCCGCAGTATACAACCTCTGCTGGCTCTAGCCTGAACCAGTTCAGTGCAAAAGCAGTAGGAGAAGGTCAACATCATACCAAGGTACGATCATTCACATATTAGTGATCACCACATCGGCTGAAAAAGACAAGCAGAAGTCGTTAGGCGTCTCGGAGAAAAGGATTTTACGGTGAGTACACAAAAATCCCTATTTCTCCTTCGCCTCATTGGGAGACACAAACCATGGGACGTCCTAAAGCAGTCCCTGGGTGGGAAAACATCACGACAGCCGAAAACCTTAATATACGCAGCGAATAATCTGGAGTACAGATGCGCTGCTGTCGATTGCAGAAGTAATCTGCTTAAGGGTAGCCTTGCAAAGGCTTAAGTGTAATGGTAAATTAACGTGAGAAGACTGGACCAAGTTGCAGCCCTGCAACCTTACTGTATCGACGTCCAGGACAGAATGACCCGGGACGCCTGTACTGACGTAGTGAAGATTACTCTGAGGTTCGCAGGGATAGGAGACCTCAGACTTGGAAGCTTCTTAAATTGTAGAGCAGATATATCTGGCTACTGCAGGTTTTTTTTTGTTGTTTTTTTTAAAAAAGGCAGGTAGGCCTTTTCTGTGTTGCTCTGGAAACATAGAGAAAAACAACCTATTTGGAGAAAAGCGCTGTTCTGGAAGTGTTTGTTACAGCCACCAGAAAGGGAGCTTTCCAGGAAGGAAGAGTGACAGATACGTCTTACAGGAATTCGAAGAAGACCACTTGGAAAACACCTGAGATCAGAAGAAAACAGGGTGGATAGCATTGAGAAAACAGTGCCAGGTTTTAATGGAAGCCTTTTGGAGGAATTCCAATATGGACGAAATAGCAAATACAAGTGAGAAACAAGCGTGGTTGTTAAAAACCACCAAGGGAACAAAGCTTTGTTGAATATGAAGGTAAATGCGCCTAAGAATAAGTTTCTGGACATTGACGATAACAGTGAACGCCACGTGTGACGGACAAAACTCAGGTCGATAAGCCCAGCCTTCTTGAGTTCTGGCGCTCTGGAAAAAGAAGATCTGGACGGTTTGGTAACCACAGAAGTAGGGGTCTAGATGCACTAGAGCCATGTACCACGCTCGTCGTATTCAGACTGGTGTGCCGAAAACAACAGTGGGATTCCCTCCGCCTTAAACTTCAGGAAGATACTTTGAATTAGCAGAAGAGACGGAGAAAAAAATTAGCAAAAAACTGATGCCGCGGAAGCACCAGGTCATCTGACCCGAGGACAATTATGTCACAGAACGGATCTAGAAATGCCGGAAATTTGGCGTTTAGCGTAGAGGCATGGAGGAAGCCGCAGCGGCGGTTCCTATGAGGAGGCCGCGGCGGTTGAGAGGGCGGCGGCTCGAAGGAAAGCCGCAGCGGCGACTGCGATTTCTGAGAGAGAGCGCGGCTGCGACTCCAATGAGAAGGCCGCAAGGGCGTTTTGGAGCAGGCCACGACGGCAGTGTGGCGCAGACCTCAGCGGCGGGGATGGCGCTGACCGCGGCAGCAGTCGGAACCATGACCTAATGACAGGCCTCGGCAGCTGATGGGGGATGCATCAGCAGCTGCCATGGGAAAAAAAGCGCAGTAGCGCATGAGTACACACTGCGGAGGGAATTAGCGCATATGCGGTCATACTACCTCAATCCACCATCTCTTTGATAGGGAGTTGGAGAGGGTTAGTTTCTCGTGTACCTCTCACTATCTATGGACATCGCCGGCATGTCTGATTGCCCGGATATCAAGAAAATGATCAGGAGACTTGATACACAAAGAGGAAGCATCCCTGGACCGTGTGGTGGCGGGAGAGCACTTTCCAACCTAGAAGACCTTTGTCTGAATCAATAAGTACAACAACGTCCACCACCTCAGAGACCGTCCGAACTGGAGGGACTGGCGAAAAATAGCGGTCCAGAGAGAATGGATATCCGTCCCATGCTGGTAGCAATGTCTGCTACAGACGATGGAGATGTAGTTGAGGAAATGGTACTGGTGGATTGTCGGCACCATTTTTATCTTTTTTTTTTTTTACCTGCGTTCCAGACTGCAGGAAAAAAGAAACGGCCGAGAGGAAACTTCCGAGCTTCGGAAATCAGTGAAAATCTTTCCTGAAGGGAGAATTATCAACACTTGGAAAGTGTCCAGGCCTGAAACGAGGATCCTCTGAGATAGGATGAAAAGGAATTGCGCAAGTTCTCTAACCGAGCTAGACGAGTGAGAGTGTCCACGGTGATGCTGACCCTGTCCGGACAGGCTTGAATGTACGACCTCTTGAAAAGGAGGTCGTCTGTGTAGAGTGGAATCACTATGCCCCGAGAGCACGGGTTAGAAATAACGGCTGCTATGACTTTGAAGGGCAGCCTAGGAGCAGAGGAGAGACTGAAGGCAAAAGCAGTGAACAGAAAATGGATGTCTGCGATGGCGAAACGGAGAAATCCTTGCCGGGCTGGGAAGGATTGGGATGAAAGGTGATAACACAGGGAAAATTACATCTTGAAGAGACGCACCCTGACAAAGTTGTTCATCAGTTTTACTTGTAGGATGGGACGCACGGTTCCGTCCTTCTTTGGAACGAAGAACCGGTTTGGGTAAGACCGCTTTACACTGACTGTGTGTGGGGGCAGAGAATGGTCCCATAGATGCGGAGCACATGAAATGGCCTAATAAGGTTGGTCCGCTTGTTCCTTTTGTCCTTCAAAGACGGGACTGGAGGAAATGAGTTGGCGAGAGGGACAGGAATTCTATGTCCGTATCTGAACACACTAGATGAGAGACCCGTGGTCGAGAATACCCGACAGACAGACCTGGTAACCAGGTACTGCAATGAGTCATTAAACAGAGACAATATGTTTGAAGGGGTACCCTTGAGTTTGGACCGTGAGGGTCTGCGTTCCAAGGAATGGAAGAGCTTAAGGAAGTTAGAGACTTCTTCGAAGGGGAATTTGTTTGCCACTCCCGGAGCCATAAAGCTCTGCTGATGGTAATGTCGTTGAAGATTTAGGAGCGTCGCCGTCCGAAGAGACAAGTTATTGTCTTGACTGATCTCGGCTAGGGCCCTAGTTTGACCATCATGCTGTGGCCACTGAGGTGACAGCGAGAGGAGGGAAGAGAGTTGCCCCAGAACTCTCAAAAGACTGACCGCGGACCAATTGGATGGTCAGTGGGGATTTTAACCCCTTAGTCCCATTGGACATAATATTCCGTCCATGTGACCTGGTACTTAATTCCCATGGACGGAATATTACGTCCAGGGCGATCAGCTGCGCTCCCTAGAGGAGCGCAGCTGATCGCCGCCGGGTGTCAGCTGATTATCACAGCTGACACCCGGCACTATGTGTCAGGAGCAGTCACGGACCGCTCACGGCACATTAACCCCTGGCACACCGCGATCAAACATGATCGCGGTGTACCCAGGGCACAGGGGAGGATCGCGCAGGGTGGGGGCTCCCTGCGCGCTCCCCTGAGACCCTCAGAGCAGCGCGATGTGTCGCGCTGTTCCGAGGGTCTGTCCTCCCTCCAGGTCCCCGGATCCAAGATGGCGCCGGGGTCCTGCAGGGAAGCCTGCAGCGATGCCAGAGCGATCGCTGGTGTGACAGAGTGCTGTGCACACTGTCACACCAGCGATCCGCTAAAATACTGTGATGTCCCACCCTGGGACAAAGTAAAAAAGTAAAAAAAATAAAATAAAAAGTGGTAAAAAAAAATCATAAAAAAAAAAAAAAAATATTACCCAATAAATTCATTTCTTCCTGTAAATAAGAAAAACAAAACAATAAAAGTACACATATCGCCGCGTCCGTAACGACCCCCCTATAAAACTGTCCAACTAGTTAACCCCTTTAGTGAACCCCTTAAAAAAAAAAAAAAAAACTAAGCAAAAAAATCAATGCTTCATCATCATACCGCCGAACAAAAAGTGGAATAACACGCGATCAAAAAGACCGATATAAATAAACATGGTACCGCTGAAAACGTCATCTTGTCCCGCAAAAAAACGAGCCATCATACAGCATCATCAGCGAAAAAATAAAAAAGTTATAGCTCGCAGAATAAAGCGATGCAAAAATAATGATTTTTTATATAAAATTGTTTTTATTCTATAAAAGCACCAAAACATTAAAAAAGTGATATAAATGAGGTATCGCCATAATCGTACTGACCCGAAGAATAAAACTGCTTTATCAATTTTACCACAAGCGGAACGGTATAAACGCCTCCCCCAAAAGAAATTCATGAATTGCTGATTTTTGTTCATTCTAACCTCCCAAAAATCGAAATAATAAGCGATCAAAAAATGTCACATGGTCATAAATGGTACCAATAAAAACGTCACCTCGTTCCGCAAAAAATAAGACCTCAGATGACTCTGTGGGCCCAAATATGCAAAAATTATAGCTCTCAAGATGTGGTGATGCAAAAAACTACTTTTTGCAATAAAAAGCGTCTTTTAGCGTGATAGCTGCCAATCATGAAAACCCGCTATAAATAGTAAATCAAACCCCCCTTTATCACCCCCTTAGTTAGGGAAAAATAATACAATTAAAAAAATGTATTTATTTCCATTTTCCCATTAGGGTTATGGTTAAGGTTAGGGTTGCGGCTAAAGTTAGGGTTAGGGATGGCGCTAAAGTTAGGATTAGGATTAGGGTTAGGCGTGTGTTAGGGTTAGGTTTGTGGTTAGGGTTGGGACTAGGGTTAGGGGTGTGTTGGGGTTAGGGTTGGAGTTAGAATTAGGTGGTTTCCACTGTTTAGGCACATCAGGGGCTCTCCAAATGTGACATGGCGTCTGATCTCAATTCCAGCCAATTCTGCGTTGAAAAAGTCAAACGGTGCTCCTTCACTTCTGAGCTCTGCCATGCGCCCAAACAGTAGTTTACCCCCGCATATGGGGTATCAGCGTACTCTGGACCACAAGAGTTATTGTGCAATTTGTCCTATTTCTTCTGTTACCCTTGGGAAAATAAAAAACTGGGGGCGACAAAATCATTTTTGTAAAAAAAAAAAATATATTATTTTTTTGTTTTTACGGCTGTACGTTATAAATTTTCTGTGAAGCACTTGGGGCTTCATAGTGCTCACCACACTTCTAGATAAGTTCCTTGTGGGGTCTATTTTCCAAAATGGGGTCACTTGTGGGGGGTTTCCACTGTTTAGGCGCATCAGGGGCTCTCCAAATGCGACATGACGCCCCCAGACCATTCCATCAAAGTCTGCAATCCAAAACGTCACTACTTCCCTTCCGAGCCCAGACGTGCACCCATACAGTAGTTTACTCCCACATATTGGGTATCAGCGTACTCAGGACAAATTGGACAACAACTTTTGGGGTCCAATTTCTCCTGTTACCCTTGTGAAAATAAAATATTGGGGGCGAAAAAATCATTTTTGCAAAAAAAAAAAAAAAGATCTTTTATTTTATGGCTGTACGTTATAAACTTCTGTGAAGCACTTTGGGGTTCAAAGTGCTCACCACACATCTAGATAAGTTCCTTGAGGGGTCTAGTTTCCAAAATGGTGTCATTTGTGGGGGGTTTCCACTGTTTAGGCAGATCAGGAGCTCTCCAAACACGACATGGCATCCAGCCAATTCTGCGTTGAAAAAGTCAAACGGCACTCCTTCCCTTCCAAACTCTGCCATGCACCCAAACAGTGGTTTACCCCCAAATATGGAGTATCAGCGTACTCAGGACAAATTGCACAATAACTTTTGGAGTCTTGTTACCCTTGGGAAAATAAAAATTGGGGTGAAAAGATCATTTTTGTGGAAAAAATATGATTTTTTAATTTTACGGCTCTACGTTATAAACTTGTGTGAAGCACTTGGGGGTTCAAATTGCTCACCAAAGATCTAGATAAGTTCCTTAGGGGGTCTAGTTTCCCAAATGGGGTCACTTGTGGGGGGTTTCCACTGTTTAGGCACATCAGGGACTCTCCAAATGCAACATGGCGTCCAATCTCAATTCCAGCCAATTTTGGTTGGAAAAAGTCAAATGGTGCTCCTTCCATTCCGAGCTCTGCCATGTGCCCAAACAGTGGTTCCCCCCCACATATGGGGTATCAGCGCACTCAGGACAAATTGGACAACAACTTTTGAGGTCCAATTTCTCCTGTTACCTATGGGAACATAAAAAATTAGTGACTAAGAGATAATTTTTGTGGGAAAAAAAATAGGATTTTTTATTTTCATGCCCGGGCATTATAAACTTGTGTGAAGCACTTGGGGGTTCAAAGTGCTCACTAAAGATCTAGATAAGTTCCTTAGGGGGTCTAGCTTCCAAAATGGGGTCACTTGTGGGGGGTTTCCACTGTTTAGGCTCATCTGGGGCACTACAAACGGAACATGACCCCCATCAATGTTTGCATTCCAAAACGTTACTGCTTCCTTTCCAAGCCCTGCCGTGCGCCCAAACAGTTCCCCCCCCCCCACATATGGGGTATCAGCGTACTCAGGACAAATTGGACAACAACTTTTGGGGTCCAATTTCCTTGGGAAAAGTCAAAAATTTGGGACTAAAAAATCATTTTTGTGGAAAATTGTTTTTTTTTTTTTTCCACACCCAGGCATTATAAACTTGTGAAACACTTTGGGGTTCAAAGTGCTCACAACAGATCTAGACAAGTTCCTTAGGGGGTCTAGTTTCCAAAATGGTGTCACTTGTGGGGGGTTTCCACTGTTCAGGCGCATCAGGTGCTCTCCAAACACGACATGGCGTCCAATCTCAACTCCAGCCAATTTTAGTTTGAAAAAGTCAAACGGCGCTCCTTCCCTTACGAGCTCTGCCGTGTGCCCAAACAGTGGTTTTCCCCCACATATAGGGTATTGGCGTACTCAGGAGAAATTGCACAACAACTTTATCTGCCCATTTTCTCCTTTTACCCTTGTGAAAATAAAAAAAAGTATGTAAAAGATTATTTTTG
>JARQOD010000886.1:0-48184 GCA_033576555.1 Oophaga sylvatica
TTATGAGGATTCATTCTTTTGGCTTATAACACGGTGGGAAGTTGCGTCAGAAACACGAAAGTCACTGTTTTGAAACATGCGCCGACAGGCATCGTTCCCGTGGTACTGGTGAACCCGTAACTCCAACAGAACCCGAGAAATGGAATTCTCGGATGCCGCATGAGCTATCTCAAACAAGTTTGGGCTCATTTGAACCGTCATTTTAAAGTAAGATCATTGATAGGTCTGCCATTCTTCTGCGAGGTTCTCAGGATGAACTATGCTCCTGATAATCTTCCAGGACTAAACCTAGGACTTCTATCCCTGGGAGGTGGCCAGAAAAACCATCCCCTTTTGTGAGGTCAGCAACCCACAGGTATAAGTCTTGCAGTTAAGCCCCCCTTGGTCAGTCCATGCTGTGATGACCTGACTAAGAGATCTGCAAATGACCTATGACGTGTGGCTCCTCCCCCGGCCTGTCTTGCCTATACCTATGTAACTACATGTAAGTCTTTCACTCTTAATCCCGTTTATTTTTTAATTGCATTGTACATAACTGTATTGCCTCAGCTTGTTACATTTTTTTTAACTATAAACACTGTCAAACCTTTTTGGAGTAAAGATATATAATTTACTAGTTTGTTTCTCCTGCTCTATAAACGAATTTGCACGTGCCTGAAGTACTACGCTACTGTTTTGGGGTTGCTACGGACCCTCTTGATAAATTGTTCATTAAGGAAATCGTAGCTGGTGGCAGCAAATAGAAGGGGTGTAAAGTGTTGACCTATGGGGGTGGCGTTGGCAGTGACGGAGCGGGTTTTATAAGTGTATTGCCTGGCTGCGGCCCGGAGTAATTATAATTCCCTCACTGCAGCGTGCCCAATAGCCAGCACACATCCAAGTGACCCGTCTGGCGACTAATTATCCTAGGTGCAGTTCCCTGACTGACCTGAGGGTAAGGGGGGCGCCAGAGAGCTGCAAGTTCCAAAGGGGAAGTGGGATAATTATAAATCCCTGCAGTTTACTGGGTCGGACGGCAGCAGCCGTCGTGTGTGTGCGCGTTTTCGTCACATTTGCGGCACGGAGGGATCACAAGCCGTGATACCCCGGGCTACCGTGTGGCGGACCGTGTGCACCGTTTCATCACATCTGGTGGCAGCGGTGGGATCACAAGCCGTGATACCCCGGGCTACCGTGTGGCGGACCGTGTGCACGTTTCATCACAGGCAAGCTCAAGCCATGTTTCCAGTTTGGAGACCCAGAAAGTAAATGGGGCAGACCCATCGGTTAGTACGTTGAGACGTGTGCACAGGTACTCTTCAACCATATTGTTGTAACGCTGCCTCCTGCTTATAGGAATCATATCAGATGGTGTTGCTGTATGCTGTGGTGTGCTCATAAAGTTTTGTCACATTTCGGCCATGCTAACCCTGCCCTCCTAGGTACCTCGGACTCTGCCCTGTTCTTCCACTTAGCCCCCACTGTCAGGTGGGAAAGCCATCAGTAGTTTCTCTATCAGCATGTGCTTGTATTCATGCATTTTGCGATCCCTCTCCAGTGACGGAAGTAATGATGGTACGTTGTACTTGTAGCGAAGATCCAGTAGGGTGACCACCCAATAATCTGCACTGGTAACAATATAGACAACTTGGCGGTTGTTGCGCAGGCACAGTAGCATGTATTGGCTCATGTGTGCAAGGCTGCCCAGAGGCAATTGAGTCGCACGTGGCCAGGGCTTGTGGGGTACTCGGCACCGAGCCCGTTCACTTCACTGGGGATGTCACGGGTAGCACAGCTCGGTCCGTTGCCCTGGGCGCTCACTAAAAGGGGAATATTTACAGGGTTGATAGAAATGTTCGTGACGCCACCTGTGGTTCCTGGTCAGGGTGACCAGCGCTGCAGGGTAGATCCTCTGAGGGTTTTGGGGCAGCAAGGTGTTAAGTCTCCCACAGGCGAGACTGATCCCTCAGGGTATATGGCGGTGTAAGGGTGCAGGAGCAATAATCCAGACACACACAAGAAAGTCTCTTTCTGTACCTTTACTGATGGTGAAGTTGCAGGCACGACCCGGGAAGCTGTCAGGGTGGAGGATGCATGTCCAGTAATCCACTGAGGAGGTGTAGGGCCTCCTTACTTCTTTATATGTGTGAGTTTCTGACTTGCATAAAACTAAGTCTAACTCCGTTCTCTTTGCTACGCCCGGCTGACCTTGTGATGGAGCCTTCTTTTGGACAGAACTAGTCTCTATGTGCAGGGCCCTGCTAGACTCTTGTTCTTCCTGACCCCGGTTACGTATCAGCACTGTTGGGCCCCTGCGATTTGGAATCCAGCAGGGTCTCCGGTTTCTCCTACTAGTCTTGAAGAAGCTAGCAAGCTCGGACCCGGTGTCCAGTGGTGCAGAGTGGAGGTAAGCTATCAATGCTGTCGACCTCTGTCACTTTCTCTTTCCCTTTTTCCACTTGCCCGTCGTCCTACTCACACCTTTAACATAAGCACAACCAGCAGTAGATGTCAGCTTTCTTTGTCTTCACCGCTCTCCAAGCGTCGGCACGCTTACTTAAAGAAACGCTCACTGAAGGTATCTCAGTAGACTCAACTTTGACCAGACTAAGTGGCGATCCGTCCCACTATTACTGGACTCCACGATGTAAGCTGAGTGTATGCTGAAGTCTTCAGGCTTTCAAATAAGTCTCTCTTTAGCTAGTCTTTCCCTCTCAGCTCGTCTGAGGTAACTAGCTTGTCCGTCTCTCACCATCTGTCTGACAAGAAGCCTCTCATCCCTGAGATAGACTAATCTAACTGCTAAGCTCTTCACACCCTTCTATATACCTGCGTACTCTACAAGGGCTCCCTCTGGAGGCACCAGGGAAATGTGAAGTGTGAATGAATATCAGGTGATTTGTGAATTTACCTTTCATGCATCCTCCAGGGTAACATGTGGCTCCAGAGCGCAGCTGGGCTACACACAATGACAAGCTATTCTTGGTGGGAGGTGCATTGTCTGGGTACTCTGTATTCCCCCAGCCGCGCTCCAGTGATACCTGTGAGCTGCTCTGAACGACAGTTATTGTTCCTCCTTCTCTTCCTCCCAAACTGTCCCTTAGCTGTACAGTTGGGTACCTGGCAGTTGTTTGAACAGTAACACATTCTCCGAGCCATATGTTGACGATAGGCTTGATAACGGTGTGAATTGGCCCTGCTCCACTTCCTCCTGTGCCATCACCTTATCCATCATTGCTTGAATTATTTTTTCCAGCAGACATACAAGTAACACTGATGTCAGCGTCAATAGTGCTTAACATATTGGTGGAGTATTCAAAGCAGCGCAACATGGCATACACATCCCATATGGAGGCCCACTCATTGGTGGTGAAGTGGTGTTGTTCTTTAGAACGACTCACCCGTGCGTACTGCTCCTGAAACTCCACTATTATCTGCTGGTGTTTGCACAGTTCCTCCATCTTGTTGGTACGTTGCACATCACAGCTGGTGAGCGGGAAGGCAGAAGTGCTACTGTAGTGCAGACAAGCGAGCAGCAGCAGGGTGAGGACATCAAAAGCGTGCACACACTGCCTGCATTTTCAGCAGCAGCTCTGACATATGTGAGTAGGTTTTCAGGAAACTGTGCACCACCAAGTTTAACACATGCGCCAGGAAGGGGATGTGCATCAAACCGCTAGGTCCAGAGCTGCTACGAGATTTCGCTCATTTTGCTCACCCCCAGGCCGGTGTCTACTATTTGATCCCCTCCATAGCCCCTGCGCAGTGTGGGATTTGTCCCCCAAATAGTGGAGTTTAAGAACAGCCTGCTGTTGTTTCCCCCTTGCTGTGCTGAACTTAGTAGTGTAGGTCTTATTGTGACATGATGAAGGGATGGTGTTATGTTTCGGTAGCTGAGGAGTGCAGGTAAAAAAAGGCAATACACCAGAGCAGTTGGAATCTATGGGATTGCAGTACCCTGACTAACCACCACAACTAGAGGCAGCCGTGGAGCGTTCCTACGTTGGTCCTAGACGCCTCGTCACAGCCTGAGAAACTAACTACACCTAAAGATAGAAATAGGAAAGCTATCTGCCCCGGAGCAGAACCCCAAAGATAATAGAAAGCCCCCAAACATGTAATGGCGGTTAGACAAGAGGAAATACTGACACAGAAAGAAAATAGAATGAGCAAACGCTGGGGCCCAAACTATCTAAATAGAAAAGGACAGGAAGGGTACTTACTGCAATCCCAGAAAACCCTGAAAAACACCAACTCTACTAATTTCAAAATCACCTGAGATCACACGACCTCTACCACCTAAATTAGCTCTCTGGTGTAACAAAATCAAAACAGCAGCCACTGAAAAAACTGGAAAAAGCAAAAGAACAAAACTCAGTGGCTGAACTAAACTGAGAAGGCAGAAGCCCCCGGAGGGGACCCAGAAGGCCCCCAAAGAAGTGCAGGACAAAATGCAAAAATATAGCAACAACACAAAAGAAGAAAAATTCTTATCTGGTAGCAGGAGATGCAGACACGACACAGCAGGCTACAAGGGAAACTGGAATGAAGGATTCAGACCAGAACAATTGATCACCGGCAACCCTGATGGGAAAATGACTCCCTTATATAAGACCAGTCAGTAACACCTGATTCCCAGTCCTCACAATCTTCACTAGTACCGCTTGTAACCACCAGAGGGAGCCTCTGCTCAGAACTCATCTCAAACCCATTCACAACAGTACCCCCCCCTTGAGGAGGGGTCACCGAACCCTCATTTGAGCAACCAGGTCGGTCAGGATGAGTTCTATGATACGCACGGATAAGTCTCCTAGCATGGATGTCCGAAGCAAACACCCAAGAATTGTCTTCCTGACCATAACCTCTCCATTTAACCAAATACTGGAGTCTTCGTCTAGAAAAACGAGAATCCAATATTTTCTCAACCACATACTCCAGATTGCCCTCAACCAAAACAGGGTCAGGAGCACAGTAGCAGGAACCACTGGCTCAACAAACCTCTTCAACAAGGACTTGTGGAACACGTTATGGATCTTAAATGTCCCTGGAAGAAGCAAACGAAAAGAAACAGGATTAATAATCTCCATGATCTTATAAGGTCCAATGAACCTAGGCTTAAATTTAGGAGATGCTACTCTCATAGGAATATTCTTTGAGGACAACCAGACCAAGTCCCCCACTTTAAACCGAGGACCATCAGTCCTATGTCGGTTAGCAAACCGCTGGGCCTTCTCCTGAGAGAGGGACAACCTCTCCACTACCTGGTCCCAAATCTGTTGCATACGCTCAACAACAGAGTCAACACCTGGACAGACAGAAGCTTCCGTCTGTCCTGAAGAAAATCGAGGGTGAAAACCAGAATTACAGAAAAACGGAGACATCAAAGTGGCAGAGCTAGCCCTATTATTAAGAGCAAACTCAGCCAAAGGCAAAAAAGAGACCCAGTCATCCTGATCAGCAGACACAAAGCATCTTAGATAAGTCTCTAATGTCTGGTTTGTTCTCTCAGTTTGACCATTGGTCTGAGGATGAAATGCCGAGGAGAAAGACAATTGAACACCCAGTTTAGAACAAAAAGTCCTCCAAAATCTGGAAACAAACTGGACTCCTCTGTCAGACACAATGTTCTCAGGAATGCCGTGTAAACGAACCACGTGCTGAAGAAACAACGGCACCAATTCAGAGGAGGAAGGCAACTTAGGTAATGGCACAAGATGTATAATTTTGGAAAACCTATCACAAATTACCCAGATGGTGGTCATTCTCTGAGAAACAGGAAGATCGGAAATGAAATCCATAGAGATATGGGTCCATGGTCTCTTGGGCACAGGCAATGGCATCAACAAACCACTAGAGCGAGAGCAAGGCTTGGAGCGAGAGCAAGTCCCGCAGGACTGCACAAATTCCCTGACATCGCGAGACAAGGTAGGCCACCAAAAGGACCGACTAACAAAGTCTCTGGTACCAAAAATTCCGGGATGCCCAGCCAATGCGGAACAATGAATCTCAGACATCACACTCTTTTTCCATTGGTCCGGGACAAACAATTTCCAACAGGGCAGCGCTCGGGCCTATCCTCCTGACACCCCTCCAGAGCAAGTCTCAAATTGGGCGAGATGGCGGAAAGAACTACACCCTCTTTCAAAATAACAGAAGGATCAGATAACTCAGGAGAGTCCGCAAGGAAACTCCTGAGAGGGCATCCGCCTTAACATTCTTAGTGCCAGGAAGAAAGGAAACCACAAAATTAAAACGTGTGAAAAACAAGGCCCACCTGGCCTGCTAGGATTGAGTCCCTGGCAGATTCCAGATAGACCAGATTCTTATGGTCCGTAAGGACCACCACCTGATGTTTGGCTCCCTCCAGCCAATGTCTCCACTCTTCAAAAGCCCACTTCATGGCCAATAACTCCCGATTACCCACGTCATAATTACGTTCAGTAGGAGAAAATTTTCGAGAGAAAAAGGCACAAGGGTTACTTTTAGAGGTCTCTGGATCTTTTTGGGACAAAACGGCACCTGCCCCAATTTCAGAGGCATCAACCTCCACCTGAAATGGCAGAGAAACATCAGGCTGCCGTAGAACAGGAGCAGAAAGTGAATCTCTGCTTAAGTTCCTGAAATGCAGAGACTGCCTCAGGAGGCCAATTCACCACATCAGAACCCTTTCTGGTCAAATCAGTTAATGGTTTAACAATAACCGAGAAATTACCAATAAATTTACGATAAAAATTGGCAAAACCCAAAAATCTCTGAAGAGCCTTTAATGAAGTAGGTTGGACCCAATCACAGATGGCCTGAACCTTGACCGGGTCCATTTCAATAACAGATGGGGACAAAATGAATCCCAGAAATGAGATCTTCTGTACGCCAAAAAGACACTTTGATCCCTTCACATACAGAGCATTATCCCTCAAAATCTGGAACACAGTCCGAACATGTTTCACATGAGAGTCCCAGTCATTAGAAAAAATCAAGATATCATCCAAATAAACAATCAGAAATTTGTCCACAAAATCCCTGAAAATGTCATTCATGAAGGACTGGAAGACGGAAGGGGCATTAGTGAGCCCAAAGGGCATCACTAGGTACTCAAAATGCCCTTCAGGGGTATTGAATGCCGTCTTCCATTCATCCCCGTGCTTAATGCGAATAAGGTTATACGCCCCCCTGAGGTCAAGCTTGGTAAACCAAGTAGCGTTTTTCACCCTGGAAAACAGGTCAGAAATCAAGGGTAACGGTATTGATATTTCACAGTAATATTGTTCAAGAGACGATAATCAATACACGGCCTTAATGAACCATCTTTTTGGCCACAAAGAAAAAACCGGCACCTAAGGGTGAAGAGGATGGTCTGATATGACCCTTCTCCAATGATTCCTTGATATAAGACCGCATAGCGTCATGTTCAGGTACAGACAAGTTAAAAAGGCGACCTTTAGGGAATTTACTACCCGGCACTAATTCAATAGCGCAGTCATAGCTCCTATGGGGAGGTAAGGATGCAGATTTACTTTCGCTAAACACATCAGAAAAATCAAACAAAAAGTCAGGAACATCCTGAGCTTGGGGGAGGCAGAAAAAACAGGAGTGTTGGTATTAACACATTGGCAGCCCCAACTGGTTACAGACACAGATTTCCAATCCAAAACAGGATTATGAGACTGTAACCAAGGGAAACCCAGCACGATAATGTCATGCAGATTATATAGAACCAAAAATTTGCAGCACTCCTGGTGATCAGGTTCAACCCTCATTATCACCTGAGTAGAAAACTGGGGTTTATTCTCAGCCAAAGGGGTAGAATCGATCCCCAGTAGGGGAATAGACTTCTGTAGGGGTATCAAGGGAAACCCACAACGTTTAGCAAAATCATAATCCATCAGGTTAATAGCTGCTCCAGAATCAACGAAAGCCTGAGCAGAAAATGAGGACAGAGAGCATATCAGAGTGACAGTTAATAAAAACTTAGTCTGAACACTACCCAAGACAACTGAGCGTGCAAAACGTCTTCCCCGCTTAGGGCAGACTGAAATAGCATGAGAGGCATCACCACAGTAGAAACATAACCTATTGCGCTTTCGAAACTCATGACGCTGTGCCCCAGACACCACTCTCCATGCATACCTTCTCCGCTCACGCAAACGTCTGTCAATTTGAATCGCTAATGACATAGAATCATTGAGACCAGAGGGGACAGGGAATCCCACCATAACATCCTTTACATTATCCGACAGACCCTTCCGGAAAAGGGCCGCCAAAGCGTCGTCATTCCATTTGGTCAGGACTGCCCACCTACGGAATCTCTGACAGTATAACTCAGCGTCATCAAGCCCCTGATTTAATGCCAACAAGGCTTTTTCAGCTTGATCAGTGACATTAGGCTCATCGTACAATAACCCCAAAGCCTGAAAAAACGCATCAACATCACTCAAAACAGGATCCCCAGGTATCAGGGAAAAAGCCCAATCCTGAGGATCGCCGCGCAGGAGAGAGATGATAATTTGAACCTGCTGCGCTGCGTTTCCTGAGGACTTAGATTTTAAGGCAAAAAACAATTTACAATTATTTTTGAAATTCTGAAATTTAGCTCGATCCCCTAAAAACAAATCTGGCATGGGGATCCTAGGTTCCACAACAGGCAACCCAGCAAGATAGATAGCAATACTCCGAACCTCAGTGGCAAGCTGATCCACACGGCCAGACAACTGTGCAAACTCCATTGGGAGAAAAGATCCTCCCCAGCACCCAGAGATACAGAGGGAAAAAAAAAAAAATGCAACAAACAGAAAAATATCTCTGACAACTCTGACAACCTTTTTTCTATCACAATATTTTTTCCCTTCTGTGAGTACCATACAATTTTCAATTTTTAGGCCGGTGATACTGTTATGTTTCGGTAGCTGAGGAGTGCAGGTAAAAAAAGGCAATACACCAGAGCAGTTGGAATCTATGGGATTGCAGTACCCTGACTAACCACCACAACTAGAGGCAGCCGTGGAGCGTTCCTACGTTGGTCCTAGACGCCTCGTCACAGCCTGAGAAACTAACTACACCTAAAGATAGAAATAGGAAAGCTATCTGCCCCGGAGCAGAACCCCAAAGATAATAGAAAGCCCCCAAACATGTAATGGCGGTTAGACAAGAGGAAATACTGACACAGAAAGAAAATAGAATGAGCAAACGCTGGGGCCCAAACTATCTAAATAGAAAAGGACAGGAAGGGTACTTACTGCAATCCCAGAAAACCCTGAAAAACACCAACTCTACTAATTTCAAAATCACCTGAGATCACACGACCTCTACCACCTAAATTAGCTCTCTGGTGTAACAAAATCAAAACAGCAGCCACTGAAAAAACTGGAAAAAGCAAAAGAACAAAACTCAGTGGCTGAACTAAACTGAGAAGGCAGAAGCCCCCGGAGGGACCCAGAAGGCCCCCAAAGAAGTGCAGGACAAAATGCAAAAATATAGCAACAACACAAAAGAAGAAAAATTCTTATCTGGTAGCAGGAGATGCAGACACGACACAGCAGGCTACAAGGGAAACTGGAATGAAGGATTCAGACCAGAACAATTGATCACCGGCAACCCTGATGGGAAAATGACTCCCTTATATAAGACCAGTCAGTAACACCTGATTCCCAGTCCTCACAATCTTCACTAGTACCGCTTGTAACCACCAGAGGGAGCCTCTGCTCAGAACTCATCTCAAACCCATTCACAACAGGATGGTGGAGGAAGCGAAGTAGGAGGAGGAGGCATCCTGGACAGGTAAACGATCAGCAATCCTAGATGGTGGGACATGCACTACAATGCCTTCCACCTCTGTCCTAGCTGCACCTACATTTACCCAGTGGTAGTTAGGGAGAAGTAACTGTCATGGTTTGTTTTGAAGTCTTGGCTGGTACCTCAGGGGTTAAGGCTTTGTGGCCTCTCTGGCTATGAGAGGGCTTTAAATAGCCTCAGTTGGGCTCTGGTCTTTGTCAGTTATACTTCTGCCCTCGGCTGAGTAGTTTGACCCTTAAGTGCTTGTGCCTTGTGCTTGCTCTTTGTACGTTATCCTGTTACTGACCCGGTTTGTCTCCCCTTTTGGCTTTTGTCTACTGATTCGGTACTGCTCGTTCGTTTGCCTGGTTTCTGATTTCTGCTCCGTCCTGACTGCCCATTTTGCCGGTCCCACTGGAACTTCTGCTGCCCTCTACGGTTTCTGACACTTGGCTTGTTTTTGACTCCTCTTTTGTACCTCGCTGTCCTCTCGGTAGTGACCTCGGCTTTTCTGCCCTACTCCTTATCTGTCGGTGTCCGCCACTCTCCGCTATCTCCCTGGGAGCGTTGTGGCTTTCTCCGCCTCGGTTCCACCCCCTGAAGTCACGTGCCGCAGGTCCTGCACGTCAGCGTTCGCACCTTGTCCCGGTAAGCTTTCTGTGTGCTGCTCAGCCCCGCTCGTCTGGGACATAGCGGGACCCGTGCACTGTTAGGTCTTTCCGTCACGGTGTTCCTGATATTATAACTGACCCATACCGTCTCCTGGCATTTGGGGTAGTGTGGACCCCATGCGCACCCTTTCTGAGCAGGTAAAGCACCTGACTAGTTGATTCAGAAATTGACTATGGAGCAACAAGCTCTTGATCAGACTCAGCAGCAGGTATCTGATGCTGTGCAAGGAGCTTTGTCATCGGGGATTCAGGGGGAAGGAGCTAGAGATGTTACTCTAATTCCTCCTGAACCTCCGGTGAAATTGCCAGATACCTTTTCTGGGACAAAGTGAAGTTTAGAGCCTTTAAGGAGGGCTGTAAGCTTTTTTTTCATTATGACCCCGCTCTTCTGGGATGAAGGTAAGAGGGTGGGTGTCATAATATTGCTATTAAGGGAGCCCTGCAGGCTTGGGCTTTTTCTCTCCCTTCCACAGCCCCTGAGAGAATGTCAGTGGATGCATTTTTTGAGACCCTCGGGCACATCTACGATGAACCCGATCAGGTGCGTCAGGCTGAGGACATGGTGATGAGTGTTTGTCAGGGGAAGCACTTGGCCGAGTGGTTCTGAACTGAGTTTAGACCCTGGGCCACTGAGTTTTTCTGGGACGATGCCGCCCTTCGGGGCTTGTTTCGCAGAGGCCTGTCTGAACGCCTGAAAGATGCCTTGGCCCTTTACCCTCCTCCTGATTCTCTGGAGGACGCCATGACCCAGGCTGTCCGTAAGGACTGTAGGTTGCGGGCGAGAGGGGTGATGCAATTAGAAACCCGTTGTTCCTCAGTGGGAGTGAAGCAGCGTCCACATCTGAGGCCATGGAAGTGGGCATTGTCACCCTCAAGGAGAAAGAGAGGAGACACCGTCGCGAGAAGCAGCTGTGCTTTTATTGTGGGAAGCCTGGACACTGGAAGAAGGACTGTCCCCCCTGCCCTTCGTCGACCAAGGTGTCGGGAAATGACTAGGTCTGGGTAGTTGCCAAGGAGACTACCCAGACCCTCAGGTACACTTTTCCACATTCTCTAAAGTTTTGCTGCAAGTGGAACTGCTGGTGGACGGTTGTCCTTCTTTTTCTACAGCTTTCGTTGACTGCGGTTCATCCATCAACTTGGTCAACTCTTGTCTGCGTTCTCAGTGCAAGATAGGGACAGTCAGGCTTAAGACTCCGATTAAAGTGGTGGTTATTGACTCTTCTCCCCTCACCAAAGAAGGGATTCTCTATGTGTCTGAGGTTTTTTCACACAAGGTGGGCTCTGTACATGTTGAAAAAATAAGTTATTTTGTCTTGGAAAATCTGCCTGCTGGGTTGGTGTTGGGGATGCCTTGGTTGCAACGTCACAACCCCGTCATCAATTGGGAGCCCGGGGAAATTGTTCAATGGAGGCCTAACTGTGTCAATCAGTGTTATAAATCTGCATTTTTGTCTGAACCTGTCGGACCTGTCTCTGTGTCGTCTGTCGGTCTGGAGGGTATTCCGGAGTACCTGAAGGACTTCGAAGACGTGTTCTCTGAAAGCGAGGCCGAGGTTTTACTGCCATATAGACCCTATGATTGTGCCATTGAGTTGGTTCCTGGGGCTAAGTTGCCTAAAGCCCATCTGTTCAATTTGTAGGTTCTGCACATCAGCGGTCGCACCTCATCTCGGTAAGCTTTCTGTGTGCTGCTCAGCCCCACTCGTCTGGGACATAGCGGGACCCATGCACTGAATTAGGTCTTTTAGTCATGATGTTCCTGATAGTAACATTTTTGGTCGTACTTACTGGTCCACCTATCAATGGTTATGTGGACCTTGCCACTCATGGCATTGCGCAGTGCACAACTGATTTTGTCCGCAACATGTGTGTGCAGGGCTCAGATGGCCCACCTGGAAAAGTAGTGGCGGATGGAAAGAATGTACTGCGGGGCAGCCACCGCTATTAGGTTTTTTAAACTGTCCATCTCTACCAGCTGCAATTTCACCATTTCAAAGGCCAGTAATTTGGGAATGCTGTCATTCAGGACCATGGCTTGTGGTTCGTTAAGGGGGTATCTCCTCTTTCTCTCAAGCGTTTGGGGGATGGAAAGCTGAACACTTCCATGAGATGGTGTGGAGATGCTCTGTGACTCTGGTGATGGTCATGCTGTCACATCCTCTCTTTGCGAGGATTGTGAGTGGGAGGAAGAGGCCGAGACAGCAGCAGAAGAGGCAGCAGGAGGAGGCTCAGATCTGTCATGCTTTTTAAGTGTTATGATCTGCTACAAGCACTAAGGAAAGGTGGGAATTCTGTCCCTACAATAGGACTGAGCTGGATCCCTACGATGTAACGGGGGACCTGATCCTGCGACCAGACCCGCTAAAGTCCTCAGCTAGTCTGAACGAAGACCTATAGTTGCGAGGGAGGAATCCCTACAAGATCTAGGGACTGGGTGAAAAGATGGACACCTCCTAACAGAAAGTGTAGCAGGGAATATAAAACAGAAAACAAATACTAAGAGATCCTAAGATCAAGCAAAACTGACAGAGTAAGGCACCTAAGCACCTGGCTAGCTTAAGAGTAGATAATACAATGAAGTCCAGCAAAGCCAGAAGGGCGGAGCCAGACTAAATAGGGAAAAAAGGTCATGTGACAGCAAACTGAAACAAAATCTAACAAGAGGGTTCTAACAGTACCCTCCCTTCTAAGAGGATCCTCCGGATCCCCTAGGACTTAGGCTTATCCAGAAACCTCTTGTGAAACGCTCTGACAAGTCTAGACGCAGAAACATCATCCGCCCTCACCCATGAGTTATCCTCGGTCCATAACCCTTCCAAGCGACGAGGTACTGCAAACTCCCTCTATACCGTCTAGAATTTAGGATGTGGGAAATCTCATATTGCCCGTCCTCCACCACCAGGGGAACAGTGGCCGAGACGTCTCCATCTGAGACCTCAGCTTTTTTCAAGAGAAAAACATGAAACACCGGATTAATCTTCCAGGAGGTAGGAAGCTCCAACTTAACAGCAGATTGGTTAATAACCTGAAGCACCTTAAAGGGCCCTACAAACTTGGGACCCAATTTCTTAGACGGAATCCTCAAGCGCAGATTCTTAGAGGACAACCAAACCATGTCACCAATAGCAAACAAAACCTCTTGTCGTTTTCTATCAAAATACACTTTGGATCTTTTGTTAGCCTCCTGAAGATTACCACAACATCAGTCCAAACTCTCTCCAAAACACCAGAAAAATTCTCCTCTTCAGGTACAGCCGATCCCAACTTGGAAAATGACCCAAAAGACGGATGTCTCCCAGTACAACAAAAAAAAGGCGAACAACCAGCAGAAGCGGATGTATGATTGTTAAGAGCAAACTCAGCAAGTGGCAGAAACTCAGACCACCCCTCTTGATTATCAGTCACAAAACAACGCAAGAACTGCTCAACATCCTGGTTTTTCCTTTCTGTCTGGCCATTAGACTCCGGATGATATCCGGATGAAAACGACAAATGAACTCCCAACCTGTCACAAAAGGCGCACCAAAAACGAGCCACAAACTGAGGTCCCCTATCAGAAACAATGTCAGTAGGAACACCATGTAGTCTGACTATTTCCTTGACAAAGGCCTTAGCGAGAGTCTTAGCGCAGGGCAGTTTGATGAAAGGAACCAAGTGACACATCTTGCTAAAACGGTCCACGACCACCCAGATGACAGTGAAACCCTCAGAGGGGGGAAGGTCAGTAATAAAGTCCATAGCCAAATGTGTCCAAGGTGCACTAGGGACCTCCAAAGGGCAAAGCAACCCCGCAGCAGGAGAATGAGAAGACTTAGATCTAGCACACACAGTGCATTGGCGCACCCACTTAATGACTTCCTTCTGCCATCCTGGCCACCAAAAACTGCGACCCACAAGTCTCTTGGTCTCAGAGATTCCAGGATGACCTGCCAACCGAGAGTCATGACATTCATCAAACAAATCTCTCCTCAGGGTACCAGGCACAAACAACCTCCCATGCGGCGTGTTAGATGGGGCATTCTCCTGTGCTTTAAGAATCTCATCTTCCAACACAGAGTCCAAAACAGCAATAACAACCCCCTCTTGCAAGATGTTTTCCTCCTCCTCCTCAGTACCCACCATAGGAGAAAAGCTGCGAGACAAAGCATCAGCTTTAACATTTTTAGTACCTGGGATGTAAGTAACAGTAAAATTAAACCGTGAGAAAAACAGTGCCCACCTAGCCTGACGGGCATTCAAGTGTTTGGCAGCATCAAGGTAGATCAGATTTTTATGATCGTGGAAGACTTGAACGGGAAATTCCGCTCCCTCCAAAAAATGACGCCAGTGTTCAAATGCGAGTTTAATTGCCAACAATTCCCGATTACCGATATCATAATTTAGTTCAGACTCAGAAAATTTCTTTGAAAAAAAAGCACAGGGATGTACTCCATCCGTCTTTGCCTGAGACAACACCGCGCCGACCCCCACAGAAGAAGCATCAACCTCAACCAAAAATGGTTTAGTCACATCAGGCTGCGTAAGGATGGGAGCAGAGCTGAACCTCTCCTTTAGCAACACAAAAGCCTCAATGGCCTCAGTAGTCCACTGAACCGCATCAGCACCTTTCCTGGTGAGATCGGTCAGAGGTTTGGCAATCACAGAAAATTTTTTTATGAATTTTCTATAATAATTGGCGAACCCCAAAAACCTCTGTATTGATTTCACACCAATAGGTCTAGGCCAATCCTGCACAGCTTGCACTTTCACCGGGTCCATCTCAAAACCTTCACTGGAGACAATGTAGCCCACAAAACTAAGTCTCTGTACAGCGAACTCACATTTTTCTAGTTTGGCAAAAAGTGAATTATCACTCAGTAACTGTAATACTTCACGCACACTCCTCCAATGAGACTCCAAATCCGGTGAATAAATCAAAATGTCATACAAATACACAACCACACTTCTGCCGATCAAAGGTCTAAGGATGTCATTAATAAGATTCTGAAAAAATGCCGGAGCACTGGAAAGTCCAAAGGGCATGACCAGATTCTCAAAATGACCCAGTGGAGTGTTAAACACAGTCTTCCATTCATCCCCCTCCTTCATGCGCAACAAATTGTATGCCCCTCGAAGATCAATTTTCGAGAACCACTTGGCCCCCACTAACTGATTAAACAAATCAGGAATCAATGGCAGTGGGTAAGGATTGCGTACAGTAATCTTATTAATTTCACGAACGTCTAGACAAGGCCGTAAACCGCCGTCCTTTTTTTAACAAAAAAAAATCCAACCGCCACAGGAGATTTGGAAGGCCTAATGTGACCGGCGGCCAAGCTTGTCTGTATGTATTCCTCCAAAGCCTTTCTCTCAGGAATAGTCAAATTAAAAAAAACGACTTTTAGGAAGAGTTGCTCCAGGGACAAATTCAATCGCACAATCATAATCTCTATGAGGAGGCAATACCTGCGATTCCTTATCAGAAAAAACTTTCCAAAAATCCTGAATAGGTACAGGTAACTCCCCCTTAACTACAGCAGCAATACGCCCGTTACAACACTTGTCATAACACTTAGGACTCCAGGACTTAATTTCATTGGTAGACCAATCCAGTACCGGATTGTGCAATTTTAACCAGGGTAACCCCAAAATCACCGGAGAAGGTAAATTATTCAAAACTACCAAATCCAAATTCTCTTGATGAACACCATTAATAGTAAGAGGAAATTCACAGATATGGTGAGTAACATTTTTCAAGTGAGAACCATCCACAGACACCACTAATAGGAGAAGATAGAAGTTTGGGTTTTAATTTTAGTTTTTCCAAAAATTTCCCATCAATCACATTGAGAGTTGAACTACAATCCACAAATACCCGAAACTCCATTAATTCCTCCTCACCAGCAGTGGTAGCAGAAAGAAAGACACCTTTATTGTTTAAACAAGCTATGCGGGCAAAACTGACCTCATTTTTTTTTCTCTCTTTATTCATTCGAAGCGCACAGTTCTTAATGAAATGCTCAGATTTACCACAGTAGAAACACAAACCTTGAGCAAATCTGCGTTCTTTTTCTCGAGAGTGAGGTGTCATTGCTCCAATTTCCATCGGCTCTGCAATGTCAGTACATTCCTTCTCCAAACTTGGAGCTGACAAGGCAGATTTACTCTCATTAACCCTTGCACGCAGTCTCCTATCCACCCGTATGGCTAATTGCATAGCCTCTTGCAAGTTACCAGGTATGGGATAAGCAATCAGCAAATCTTTAACCCTTTCACTTAACCCTGCAAGAAATAAACTTTTCAAAGCTGAATCGTTCCAGCCCACCTGAGCGGACCACCTTCGGAAGTGAGTACAATATTTTTCCACATTACCTGATCCCTGTCTCAAACGTCTCAATTCTGTCTCAGCTGATGAAACACGATCCGGATCGTCATACAATAACCCCAAAGCAGAAAAAAAACTATCCACTGATCTAAAGCATGGATCACTAGGCTGCAGAGAAAAGGCCCAGTCCTGAGGTTCTTTGCGCAAAAGTGACATTATGAACCCTATGCGCTGTGATTCCTCACCAGAGGATCTGGGTCTCAAACGGAAATACAACAAGCAAGCATTTTTAAAAGAAAAAAAATCTTGTTGTTCACCAAAAAATAAATCAGGCAAACGTACCTTTGGCTCCACGAAATCAGCTCCAGGACAACTACTCACGTGTTGCTGGATTTCAGCCACCTCCAGAGAGAGTCGCTGCAGGTGTTGAGCCAAATCCTGAACCGACACCATAATAGAAACTGAAAATCTTTCCTTAGAGATTTTTTTTTTTTTTTTCTTTAGGCTGGACTTACTGTTATGATCTGCTACAAGCACTAAGGAAAGGTGGGAATTCTGTCCCTACAATAGGACTGAGCTGGATCCCTACGATGTAACGGGGACCTGATCCTGCGACCAGACCCGCTAAAGTCCTCAGCTAGTCTGAACGAAGACCTATAGTTGCGAGGGAGGAATCCCTACAAGATCTAGGGACTGGGTGAAAAGATGGACACCTCCTAACAGAAAGTGTAGCAGGGAATATAAAACAGAAAACAAATACTAAGAGATCCTAAGATCAAGCAAAACTGACAGAGTAAGGCACCTAAGCACCTGGCTAGCTTAAGAGTAGATAATACAATGAAGTCCAGCAAGGCCAGAAGGGCAGAGCCAGACCAAATAGGGAAAAAAGGTCATGTGACAGCAAACTGAAACAAAATCTAACAAGAGGGTTCTAACATTAAGGTGTGTATGCCACTACACCTCGTACTTGGAATTTAGTTACCTCGTCATGTTCAGAACATTTATGCCTCGCTTCAGGCTCTGATGGCACAGCGTGCAGACCACCCGTCGCTTGTAATCAGCACATTCACTGAAGAAATGCCATGCCAGGTAGCTCTTTTAAGTTGGCTATGGTGTGCTGATTTCAGCGACTCGGTGGGCAGTAGAAGCTAACGTACTGGCTGTGGGCCGTCCACTCTACCTTTGCATCCTGCTTCCTCTCTTGCTGTGCTGCTGGGGAAGTGTGGCCACCTCTTTTTCCTCCGAACTGAACACGTCACTAGGATGGCCTCATCTCCATGTGGGGTCTAGGACCTCATCATTCCCCGCCTCATCATCCACCCACTTCTCACTCTTGCCATCTTTGCCAGTCTGCAAACTGCAGAAAGATGCTGCAGTTGGCAACTGTGTTTTGTCATCCTCTGACATTTTCTGTGGTGGTCCACTGACCGTGTACATTAGCCCTCTCACGTACTCAGCCTCCAACCTAACAAGTGCACTTAAGGTACTGTCACACTAAGCGAGATCGCTAACGAGATCGTTAATGCGTCAGTGATTTTATGACGCAGTAGCGATCTCGTTAGCGACTCAGCTGTGTGTGACATATAGCGGCGATGTGGCCCCTGCTGAAATGTCGCTGATCGCTCATGAACGTTCTGAGACGTTTTTTGGTCATTGGTGTCCCGCTGGTGAGCCTGAATCGCTGAGTGTGACACCCTTTATGAACGACTTTACCAGCGTCGCAGGTGGGACTAGGTCGTTATACAGATCGCTGATCTCTGCTGAGATCTTTGTGAGATCTTTGTGTTTGGAATCTAACTAGCAATCACATAGCGATCGCACCAGCGATCTCGCCAGGTCGTGTCGTTGTCGTGATCGCTGGTGCGATCGCTAAGTGTGACAGTGCCTTTAGTCTCATCCACTTATGTGGCAGGGCCAGGTAGATGGATCACAGAACCCAAGTCTGGCGGGTCATCAAAAAGCAGAAGAGACTGCTGCATGACTGCTTAGCTGATTTGCGAGAAGGCGAGGTGGAAGCCAGATGACCGGGGTCCACAGGTGCCAATGTGTCGACCCGCCACCACAATTGTGGATTACCAGGGCAATGGGGTACTCAGAGCCGAGCCCGTAGAAGTCTATGGGGATTTTGTCACAGGTAGCTGTGGCTCGGTCTGTGGCCCGGGCGGTCTGGCGTAAGTTGGGGATATATTTACAGGGGATTGATTATGTACAGTTCGTGACGCCACCTGTAGTATTCTGGTAACATGTACCAGCGCTGCTGTAGATCTCTGAGGGGATGGTGATGCAGCTAGATGTCGGGTCCCCTACAGGTGGGACTGGTCCCTCAAAGTCTATGTGAGTAGTGAAGTCGAGTGCGGTTAAAGAACACAGTCTCACACGGTCAGCGTCTTTCCATACCTTTACTGGCAAGATGTCAAGGCAGGTCCCAGGGAGGCTGATCCACGGAGAGTGTATTTTGAGGCAGCAGCTGGACAAGTTAGGGGCCTCCTTTATCTCCAATATAACGAGTGCAACTAGCATGAAGCGTAGTTCCCTCTAATCTTCAGCAATGCTTGCTGTACCTGCCCAGTCAGCTTAGTGTTAGGGGCCTTCCTGTGAAGGAGCTGAATCCTTATGTGGTCCTGCAGAACGCTAAAGTCTTCACTCCCCCTGACCCCAGCTACGTACCGACTATAAGGGGCTTGTCTGCCGCGACCTAGGGTCCGGTAGATTCCTGGTTGTCCTGTCACTGTGCCTGAAGCAACAGTGACTCTTCGGTCCCCAGTGACCGGTAGAAACGTGCTGGACTTCTGCAATCCGTTAAGCACAATCTTATAAATCCACTTGCCTTTCGCCTTGTCCACGCTGGTAACATAAGCACTCTTATTAGCAAAGGGTCGAGCAGTCACTTCTTTCCTTATCCTTCCACTTCAAGTTCACCACAGATGCTCAGTTATCACAGGCAGGAGCACGTCACTGTACCTGATACTGTCCTCTAGACAGGAATGCTGAAGACTTTCTGGGTTACAACTTGTTCCTTCCTTCAATGTATGCTGAGGAGATGACACAGCTCTGACCAGACTAAGGCGTATTCCAACACCTATACCAGACTCCACTTTCCAAGCTGATGAGATAGCAATCTAGACTCCTCCACTGTAGTCCAGACGCAGACTCTCCACGTCCTTACTGCCCGAAGACAGGAACAGGAACTACCACTTCCTCACTGTCCGAAGACAGGAACCAGACTGACTAAAATCACTCCTACACATACCTTCTTGACCACTCCCTAGAGTATACTCCACTACCCCAAGGGTGTGTCCAACATGTGTAGAGTGAATGCATATTGAGCATTAAGCCGCTGCCTCTCCATACACTCTCCAGGGTACTGCGTGTGCCTACCACCAGGGCTACACATTCCCCCATGGTAAACGACAGCACTCCCGGGCTGTGAAATACAAAAGACAGAAAAATTTTGTTTATGCAATAACATTTGGAACAATAACATCTTCCCATCCGGGAGGTAAGAATACTTTGAACGTTACAAACTTTAATACAAATAGTATCAAATAGCATTTTCAATAAATAGATATACAAGATACTTGTGAAGGACCCGCACCAAACCTTCAACGTGGGTCCTGGGTGGGCTGCAGGACATCCAAGTGCAGACCTCACTCAGTGCCACACCACACGGGTTTTGTTTTTCAGAGGTAGATATGGATGGTTTTTGTAAAACCAAGATAGGGCACTGAGTGCAACTATATACAAGAATGTTCTGGGTAAGCATAGTCCTTTACCTCAAAAAGTCCATTTATAAAAGAAGACATAATAAATCACATTATCAAAAGTGCAAACTTTTTATCTATCAATTATCAATTATCATCTATCAATTTCCAATTACCCAGCCGGGCATTCTATAATTAGGAATATATATTTACTATATATAAGATCTGTGCAAACTTTTTCAAAAACACTTCAAACTTTCCGCTTTCTACTTGTGGTAGATCCGATAGGGATCTCACCAATTTTTTCTTATTTATTCATCAGCTACTAAGACATTTTCACCACATCTTCCACCCCGGGGGCTGGAACAACGCAATGGGCCCTTGATCCCAGGACCAGCAAATCATGTGCTGCGATCAGGGTCTGGGTTGCGACAGTTCTGGTGCGAACCTCCAGGGGCGCAACGGTTACACTTTCTTCGCATGACACCGATTGCGTCTCCATTACAGTCAATGATATAGACCGCGTCAGGGTTTGCGATTTAGACTGGGTCGCATTTGGCGATATGGAAGTAGCTTTCACTTGCGATGAACTTTGGGTCGCATGTTGCGATGATTTTGACGGGGGCGATGCTGGGGCACGGCCGGATGCTACTGAAGCTGGAAAGGGGGACGCTGCGGTAATGGTGACGGTACCGGCGTCTAGGACGGGGTCGCGGACGATGGCGACGTTCAGGGCATACCACCCCTTCATTCCCCAATGCCGCGTATAGGTGACTATGTCGCCGTTTACTAAGTCCCTCCCGGATGGCCTTGTGGCAGGTGAGATTCCACGTCACGCCTGCTGACGAAGACCGCGGGGTAGAGGCCCGGTTCACGAATAAAGCCCCAGCCCTTCCGGAGCTGGAACTCAGTCACACACCCCTGCCGCCGCGGTTCCCGTAAGGTACCTTTGTCGCGTCGGACAGTCTCCTTGTCAGCAATCAGCTCGGCAAACTGTCGCTGGCGGTTCTTCTCGATTTCCCGCGCTTCCTCCTGCTGGCGCCTCTTCGTCTCCTCACGACTCCGCCATTCTTGCTCCCACTGGGCGGTGTAGGCGACGTCATCCAGGCGCGCCATCTCGTCCCAGTCCACATCTGGTAGTGACGGACAGGACCCCTCCGGTGTCCCTGCCGGGGACCGATAATCTGCTGCGGCCTCTTGGCCGGGCGGGCGTTCCGGGATTGGCTGTACCTCCTCAACCTCCTCCGCATCCACCGCTTCACCAGTGGGATCGGGAACGGTACTTTCGGGGGCAGCCTCCGGTTGCTCCTTCGCCTTGGGCAGCAGACTTTTCGGTACTTTGAATCGTGGGGGTTCATTGAGGGGAGAGGACGCCGTGTTCGTCATTTGCCACTTTAGCAGATCACACCGGCGCCTCTCAATCTCCTCCAGTCCAGGTTGGAACAACTTCTTTAGGCGTGAGTTCTCCTCCCGAACCTCTAACAACACCTGTTGCAGGTGCAGGATCACATAGGCCTCGGATGCCGATGGCAGCTTGGCGGGGGCACGGGGCCTGCCTTCCTCCGCTGCCCCGCTCGGCTCCACACGTCCTGCCTCCATCACGCTCCAGAAGATTCTCTCTTCTTTCTTCGGAGACATCCGGTCTCTTCCGTGGAGGTGGGATTTGCGTCTCCTCCTCCTCGCAGGGAAGGTGAAGAGGAGGCGGACCTCCTTTGCTGTAGGGCAGGACCGCATGTTGTAGTAGCACTTTGAGAGGGCAGGCATTTTCTTCGCGCCACAGGGGGGTAGGCGCCCACGAAGGTACGCCCACCTTCTTCTCCAGCGCCTGAGGGCGCGAATATGGCGACAAAAATGGCGATTTTGGCGCCAAAAGTGCAAACAGTCCTTTTCACAAAAACAAGTTCTTAGGCACGCAGGGCTCGCAATTTCGCGAGTTTGGTATCCTGTTCGTGACGCCAAGTTTTGTTGTGTCGACCCGCCACCACAATTGTGGATTACCAGGGCAATGGGGTACTCAGAGCCGAGCCCGTAGAAGTCTATGGGGATTTTGTCACAGGTAGCTGTGGCTCGGTCTGTGGCCCGGGCGGTCTGGCGTAAGTTGGGGATATATTTACAGGGGATTGATTATGTACAGTTCGTGACGCCACCTGTAGTATTCTGGTAACATGTACCAGCGCTGCTGTAGATCTCTGAGGGGATGGTGATGCAGCTAGATGTCGGGTCCCCTACAGGTGGGACTGGTCCCTCAAAGTCTATGTGAGTAGTGAAGTCGAGTGCGGTTAAAGAACACAGTCTCACACGGTCAGCGTCTTTCCATACCTTTACTGGCAAGATGTCAAGGCAGGTCCCAGGGAGGCTGATCCACGGAGAGTGTATTTTGAGGCAGCAGCTGGACAAGTTAGGGGCCTCCTTTATCTCCAATATAACGAGTGCAACTAGCATGAAGCGTAGTTCCCTCTAATCTTCAGCAATGCTTGCTGTACCTGCCCAGTCAGCTTAGTGTTAGGGCCTTCCTGTGAAGGAGCTGAATCCTTATGTGGTCCTGCAGAACGCTAAAGTCTTCACTCCCCCTGACCCCAGCTACGTACCGACTATAAGGGGCTTGTCTGCCGCGACCTAGGGTCCGGTAGATTCCTGGTTGTCCTGTCACTGTGCCTGAAGCAACAGTGACTCTTCGGTCCCCAGTGACCGGTAGAAACGTGCTGGACTTCTGCAATCCGTTAAGCACAATCTTATAAATCCACTTGCCTTTCGCCTTGTCCACGCTGGTAACATAAGCACTCTTATTAGCAAAGGGTCGAGCAGTCACTTCTTTCCTTATCCTTCCACTTCAAGTTCACCACAGATGCTCAGTTATCACAGGCAGGAGCACGTCACTGTACCTGATACTGTCCTCTAGACAGGAATGCTGAAGACTTTCTGGGTTACAACTTGTTCCTTCCTTCAATGTATGCTGAGGAGATGACACAGCTCTGACCAGACTAAGGCGTATTCCAACACCTATACCAGACTCCACTTTCCAAGCTGATGAGATAGCAATCTAGACTCCTCCACTGTAGTCCAGACGCAGACTCTCCACGTCCTTACTGCCCGAAGACAGGAACAGGAACTACCACTTCCTCACTGTCCGAAGACAGGAACCAGACTGACTAAAATCACTCCTACACATACCTTCTTGACCACTCCCTAGAGTATACTCCACTACCCCAAGGGTGTGTCCAACATGTGTAGAGTGAATGCATATTGAGCATTAAGCCGCTGCCTCTCCATACACTCTCCAGGGTACTGCGTGTGCCTACCACCAGGGCTACACACCAACTGTGCACTTTCTTCAGTGGACCGGGGGACAGATAATGTGAAGCAACTGGAGGCACTCTCAGCCATCCAATCTAACACCTTTTCAACATCTTGTTGCCTCATTGTTCATGTAGCAGTACTCGGCCCTACGAAAGGACATCATAACGCTGATTGCAGCAAAGGAAGATGGGCAGGTAGCAGGCATAGAACAACCATGTCCTCTCCCTGCAGCAGCTACACCAAGTAGAATTACTTTATTCTATAGCTGATCACCAGCTCTACTACTCGGCGCCGTTATCACAGATATCCCGGTCTCTGCATTCCTATGTGCCATTACAGGAGGCTCCACCTTTTCTCTATACCAGGGGACATACGGGGCTTATTTTGAAGGTTTATATGGTCTGAAGAAGGTCCAGATTGGGACCGAAACGTTACATTGGTATAAACCTTGTGGATTTCTACATTGTGAATTAAAAAAAAAATTCTGCAAAGGGAGTGCTGGATATTTTTCTTTTATATTCAGGAAGTCCTTTCTGTGTTTCCTAATCAGGACCAGCAGCTTAATTCACTCCACCTGCAAACCTCCTAGCTAACACAATTCTTTCTTTTCTCTCTTTTACTTTCACTTTCAGTTTGGTCCAGCCGATGGCGGTGTTCGCTTACAGTTACTCAGTCTTTCTTATCTATCTCGTTACACACACAGTGGCTTTTTTGCCACAGTACTCCCACAGATATTGGTGCAAAGTACACACAGTAGCTTTTTGGCACAGTACTCCCACAGATATTGGTGCAAAGTACACACAGTAGCTTTTTGGCACAGTACTCCCACAGATATTGGTGCAAAGTACACACAGCGGCTTTTTCTCACAATATTCCCACAAATATGGGTGCAGAGTACACACAGCGGCTTGTTTGCAAAGAGCACAACCTAACCCTGCCCCTCACTACAGCTGCGTCTGGTCCCTACACTAATCAGAGCAGAATGACGGGGGTACTCGTAATCCAGCCTTTATACAGGCCGGATCACGTGGTGCGACCGCTAATGACAATCATGCCAATACTTGGCATGGATGTGATGGTTCTGGAAGTGCCCACAGCCTAAAAGCTTGTTGATTGGCTGCGCTACAGCCTTTCAACAAACTTAACTTATAACCTGACCCTAAACTGGGGTCCTAACTAATCCCTCACCTTGGAGGTACTGATAATGGTTCAGAGGTCCAAGTCTCCAACCTAACCCTGTCTCCTATCAGACCCTGAACCCTGTAATCAGTCCTAAGAAGGATCCTGACTACCACCAAAGGGATATGGGCTGATCTCAGCTAAATACACAGATTAGACATATAAGACAGACAGGATAACACTCGCTTGCATACACACTCAAACTTAACTTAACAAACTTATCGCTAAAGTGCGGTCACATTTAGCGATATAGTTAACGACGCTATCGCCGTTAGCGATCTTCTTAACGACTTTAGCGGTACAAAAGTACCGCTAAATCGCTAAGAAAAGGTGCCACACTAGCGATATATACTTACCCAGCGGGAGCGCCGACGAGAAAATAGGGTCCGGAATGATTCCAGCGACGAGCGAGATCACAGCAGGAAGCTCGTCGCTGGCAGATGCCGCACTGAACAACATCGCTATCGGGATCGCTAAATAGTGACGTTTTTTAGCGATCCCGTTAGCGATATTGTTCAGTGTGGCATACCCTTAAGTTTAGAGCAACCCCCATGTAGTCAGAAGGTGGTCACTCCAAATATTGATTTTATGTCTGTAAAGCCATGTAAGGAGAAAATGGGGCAATCACCACTGTGTGTTAAAGTGTTGAGACAATTTCAGGCACATTGTCTTCACAATCTCTGTTTGGAACCCCAAATAAAGCTTATTTTAACATGTCGTAGTGAGGGCTCCATTTTCTGCTTACATTACAATTGGACTATTGTCATGCTGTCTAATGATATGTATACAATGTCAGTAAACTATTAATACAGGAACAACACTCTATACAACAACTAGTATAGCAACATCAGCATGTAAGTATAGAATAAATTTACCTGACACGATATCTGCTGAACTCAGGGTTAATCTTGAGGACTTGATGAGCTGAAACAGGAAAGAGGAGGACCGGGATCTAACCTGACCCTAAACTGGGGTCCTAACTAATCCCTCACCTTGGAGGTACTGATAATGGTTCAGAGGTCCAAGTCTCCAACCTAACCCTGTCTCCTATCAGACCCTGAACCCTGTAATCAGTCCTAAGAAGGATCCTGACTACCACCAAAGGGATATGGGCTGATCTCAGCTAAATACACAGATTAGACATATAAGACAGACAGGATAACACTCGCTTGCATACACACTCAAACACCAAAGGAACATAAATGGTCTGGGAAATAAACTCTAACCAAGTTGAGCTTAGAACAACTAAGGAGCTCACAACTAAAGTCTATACAGATTCATTCCTATCTGTGGTCTGCATGAAGGTTTCACTGGCAACTCCCCAAGCAGACAACCAGGAATTTAAAGGAAACCAATCAACAAATAATCAATTGCAGCCGGGAGAAACTGCACCCAGTCCCAGCACCGAGCACAGACAGAATTAACTCCCTAGCTGCCAAACACAAAGAAACAGCAGCTCAGCTGTGAGAAGTCAAAATGTGCAACCGCGACGATCTTCGTGGCAATGCACACATGACAGTACCCCCCCTTCTACGAGGGGCCTCCGGACCCTCAGGGCCAGGCCTGCCCGGGTGAGTTCTGTGGAAGGTCCGAACCAAACGATCTGCGTTAACATCAGACGCAGGGACCCACGTCCTCTCCTCTGGACCATACCCCTTCCAATGCACCAAGTACTGAAGGGACCGGCAATTCAGACGTGAGTCAATGATCTTTGATACTTGAAATTCCAAGTTACCATTGACCAACACAGGAGGAGGAGGTAGAGGTGACGGTATGACTGGTGCCACATACCTTGTAAGTAATGACTTGTGGAACACATTATGAATTTTAAACGTAGGAGGGAGGTCCAGACGAAATGCCACAGGATTAATTATGGAACTGATCCTGTACGGCCCGATGAATCTGGGACCCAGTTTCCAGGAGGGCACTTTAAGTTTTATATTCCTGGTAGACAACCATACCAGATCGTTCACATTCAGATCTGGACCAGAAACTCTCCTCCTATCAGCCATACGTTTGTAACGGTTCCCCATCGCACTCAGATTATTCAATACACCTCTCCACACAGAAGCAAGTGACGACGAGAAACGCTCCTCCTCAGGAACCCCAGAAGGGCCCCCCCCATTGAAAGTACAAAACTGGGGATGGAAACCATATGCCCCAAAAAACGGGGACTTACCAGTGGACTCGCTCCGCCTGTTGTTAAGAGCGAACTCTGCCAGAGGCAAGAAAGAAGACCAGTCCTCTTGGTTCTCTGAGACAAAACACCGGAGATATGTCTCTAAGCTCTGATTCAGACGCTCTGTCTGACCATTGGTCTGCGGATGAAAAGCCGAGGAAAATGACAATTGCATCCCCCGACGTAAACAAAATGCCCTCCAAAATTTGGACACAAACTGAGACCCCTATCTGACACCACATCAGAAGGCAACCCATGAAGTCTAACGATCTCCCTAATGAACACCTGCGCCAGAGTTTTAGCATTAGGGAGTGCAGGAAGAGCAACGAAATGTGCCATCTTACTGAACCTGTCAACAACCACCAGTATGACAGTATTCCCTGACGACGGAGGAAGGTCCGTAATGAAGTCCATAGATAAATGAGTCCATGGACGCTCCGGAAGTTTCAAGGGTAAAAGGGTCCCAGACGGACGGGTATGAGGGGTTTTAGAGCGAGCACACACCCCACATGACGTGACAAAAGTTATAACATCTTTATTAGCATTAGGCCACCAAAACCGGCGAGAAAGGAGATCTAAAGTAGCCTTACTCCTGGATGTCCTGCTAGAGCAGAATTATGATGTGCCTCAATAACCTTTTGTCTCAACAGATTTGGGACAAACAGTCTCCCTGGAGGTCCTGCAGGGGCGTCCCCCTGAGCCTCTAACACCTCCTCCTCAAGCTCAGAAAATACAGCCGACACTACCACCCCCTCCTGAAGGATAGGACTCGGGTCATCCGTTTTCCCGGCCCCTGGGAAACTGCGAGACAAGGCATCAGCCTTTACATTCTTAGACCCTGGGCGATAAGTGACGACAAAATTAAACCTGGTAAAAAACAACGACCATCGAGCTTGTCTGGAATTCAGACGCTTAGCGGATTCCAAATGCAACAGGTTCTTGTGATCAGTAATAACGGTAACCGGGTGGACTGCCCCCTCCAAAAAGTGACGCCATTCTTCAAAAGCTAACTTAATGGCCAAAAGTTCCCTATTGCCGATATCATAATTCCTTTCGGCGGACGACAATTTCTTAGAAAAGAAAGCGCACGGATGCCATTTACCAGGGGACGGACCCTGGGACAATATAGCACCCACCCCTACGTCAGACGCATCCACCTCCACAATGAACGGCTGAGATGCATCTGGTTGGATGAGAACGGGTGCCGAAGCAAAACATTTCTTCAAAGAGGAAAAGGCTTGGCAAGCTTTGTCCGACCATTTAGAAAAATCCGTCCCTTTTCTTGTCATGTCAGTGAGAGGTTTGACGACAGATGAGAAATTACAAATAAATTTCCGGTAGTAGTTAGCAAACCCCAAAAAACGCTGCAGAGCCTTAAGATCCCCTGGCTGATCCCATTCAAGCACTGCTCTCACCTTTTCAGGGTCCATACGGAAACCGGAGGCTGACACCAAAAAACCCAAAACTGAAGTTCCTGTACGGCAAATACACACTTCTCCAGTTTGGCGTATAGTTTATTGTCTCGCAAGATCTGCAACACCTGTCTCACATGCTCCTGATGAGACACAAGATCTGGCGAGTAAATTAAAATGTCGTCCAAATATACAACCACAAACAGCCCCACAAGGTGACGAAAAATGTCATTAACAAAATGTTGGAATACTGCTGGTGCAGTAGTCAGACCAAAAGGCATGACTAGGTTCTCATAATGTCCCTCCGGCGTGTTAAACGCCGTTTTCCACTCATCCCCCTCTTTTATCCTAATCAGATTATACGCCCCCCTGAGATCCAATTTAGAAAACCATTTGGCGCCAACAATTTGATTGAAGAGATCAGGAATAAGAGGGAGTGGATACGGATCTCGAACAGTAATCCGATTAAGTTCGGGAAATCCAAGCAAGGGCGTAGGCCTCCATCTTTCTTCTTCACAAAGAAGAACCCCGCGGCTACTGGGGAAGATGAAGGTCTAATATGCCCTTTGGCCAGACTTTCAGAAATATAATCTTTCATAGCCTGCCTCTCAGGACCAGAAAGATTATACAACCTAGCTTTAGGCAACTTAGCATCAGGAAGGAGATTAATAGAGCAGTCATACACGCGATGAGGAGGCAACTCCTGACACCCCTCCTCAGAGAAAACATCCCCAAAATCCTCCAAAAAAGGAGGCAATGTACTAGGCACGACCGCACTGATGACTGTGTTCATGCAGTTGCTTTTGCAAAACTCACCCCATTGGCTTATTTCTCTGGACTGCCAATTAATCACAGGGTTATGTTTAACCAACCAAGGAAGTCCCAACACAATGGGAGTAGGTAGACCCTCCAACACATAACAAGATAATTGTTCCCTATGTATTGCCCCTACCCGAAGGTCAATGTTATGAACCTCATGAACAAAGCTACCTTGGCCGAGAGGCCTGGCGTTAGTGGAGAATATAGGGATCGGTTTGACCAATACACTCAGATGCATACCTTGAGCCTGAGCAAACTGAGCGTCAACCAGATTAGCCCCGGAACCACTATCAAGAAGAACAGACAATCTCTCCACTCTCGTACCAACTACCACCTCCACTGGTACAAGGAACTGAGAAGAACTGGCGGATGAAATACATACTCCCAGGTTGTCGTCCACCACACAACCTGGGATTAACAGTTTTCCGGCGACTTTTGGCTCAACAAGGCACGGGATGGACATTCTCCAACAAAATGTCCCTCTTTCCCGCAGAAAAAACATCTTCTAGTCCTGCGGCGTACCGCCAATCCCCTCCTACGAAATGATGTCCCTCCCAACTGCATAGGCTCATCCGAACAGACAAGGGGAACCTCAAGATAAGGGACTTTAGTGGTAGGTGGAGAAACAACAGGGAGTGGGGTTACCTCACCCCTCTCCCGAAGCCGTCTATCAGTACGGATAGCTAAGGCCATAGCAGCCTCCAGAGAAGGAGGAGACTCATACTGAGCCAAAACGTCTTTTAATTTATCAGAAAGCCCATGACAAAACTGGCTCCTAAGAGCTGGGTCATTCCACTGAGTATCTGTGGCCCATCTACGAAACTCAGAAGCAAATTCCTCTGCCGGACGATCTCCCTGCTGTATCTTACGTAATTTTGTCTCAGCAAGAGAGACCCGATCTGGGTCATCATATACCAATCCCAGGGCAGTAAAAAATTGATCTACAGAAAGTAGAGCCGGGGATCCCGGAGGAAGGGAAAATGCCCAGGATTGAGGGTCCCCTTGCAGAAGTGAGATAACAATTCCCACTCTCTGCTCCTCACTCCCTGATGATCGAGGCCGAAGCCGAAAATACAATTTACATGCCTCCCGGAAGGTGAAAAATTTGTCTCGCCCACCAGTGAACCTGTCCGGGAGAGCTACTTTAGGTTCAACTCTGGTTTGCTCCAGGGGAGACAAAACTTTGGACTTAATGTCCGTCAGCTCCATGGATAATCCCTGTAACTGCAGAGCCAGCTGGGCTACTGGATCCATGGTAACTGGAGATAATTTTTAGGGCCAGTGAAAATGTCACGCTGTCTAATGATATGTATACAATGTCAGTAAACTATTAATACAGGAACAACACTCTATACAACAACTAGTATAGCAACATCAGCATGTAAATATAGAATAGATTTACCTGACACGATATCTGCTGAACTCAGGGTTAATCTTGAGGACTTGATGAGCTGAAACAGGAAAGAGGAGGACCGGGATCTAACCTGACCCTAAACTGGGGTCCTAACTAATCCCTCACCTTGGAGGTACTGATAATGGTTCAGAGGTCCAAGTCTCCAACCTAACCCTGTCTCCTATCAGACCCTGAACCCTGTAATCAGTCCTAAGAAGGATCCTGACTACCACCAAAGGGATATGGGCTGATCTCAGCTAAATACACAGATTAGACATATAAGACAGACAGGATAACACTCGCTTGCATACACACTCAAACACCAAAGGAACATAAATGGTCTGGGAAATAAACTCTAACCAAGTTGAGCTTAGAACAACTAAGGAGCTCACAACTAAAGACTATACAGATTCATTCCTATCTGTGGTCTGCATGAAGGTTTCACTGGCAACTCCCCAAGCAGACAACCAGGAATTTAAAGGAAACCAATCAACAAATAATCAATTGCAGCCGGGAGAAACTGCACCCAGTCCCAGCACCGAGCACAGACAGAATTAACTCCCTAGCTGCCAAACACAAAGAAACAGCAGCTCAGCTGTGAGAAGTCAAAATGTGCAACCGCGACGATCTTCGTGGCAATGCACACATGACAACTATTTCCTGGGGAGCACCATCAAGACGGTTAATCAGATGATAAATCTATTTAGTTTCATCATTTCTGTTTTAATCCATACAGTGTGAATGAAAGCAGTGCTGGATCCTTGTTTTTTTGGACTAATGATGTATGTAATGGGCTGTGGAACTAATGGCTCTATATACTGTAAGTGAGTAAAATAAATAAATAAAATTTTATTTTTTTAGCATTTTTTCCACACCGGCCAAAAACATTTGCACAATATTGTGTGTGCGTGCAGGGACGGACATAGCATTGGCACAACTTATTCAGCGGCATTGGTCCTTCAAGAGGAGGCCTACTTCCAAATCAGGTGGAATTGTGCATTATGACTGGACTGTAAAGGGCCCATATATTGTTCTTGCACAGGGGCCTCTTCTGTGTGTGTATTTATATGCAATATACTGTATATACATATATGTAATGATACAAATTTGGCATACCTTAGGGCTTTGTCTGCATCATCCGCCACACTGGAACTGGACAGACTGATGGCGTCACTTTCGGACTTTCACAAACAAAACACGGTCAGATTTCTACATTTATTGTGGGACTGAAATCATCTTGTTTGAATGACTTAAAAATGATCTATAATTTTGAATGCATGTTCTAGTGTGCTGACACCCAGCCCAGAGTAGTATGGGGACTCCTGATGTAGATACATGGCTCCCTTACAATGAACCCTTCAGCATTCTGGATTGTACCTGTGGATTGATCATTTCTCCTGACCTCAGAGATGGAGGCGGCTTGTTTGCTATGAACAACATCTTCTCATTTCTCTTGCACCATTGTGGTAAATCTGCTCCATGATATGGCGAGATTCCATCACAATCCCAGTCACCAGTCTGAGGGCAGATTTCATTTTTCAAGAGTAGAATATGATTTAAAGCCATCTTTGGTTTGGATGCTACAGAAATAAGACACGTTATCTTTTAGATGGTTTCATGGGTCTGCCTCATTATTTTACTAGGGTTAGGGTTTGTTACTAGGGATTGTTCAAGTTCTCTCTCTGTCTCTTATTTAAGTAGAACTTCACTCTCATGACAGACAGCTGTAGCCTGCTTCAGGGATCGCTCCTGTCTGGCGTCTCCGGCTCACACGTGCTGCTGTGTAGTCGAGTATCAGTTGGGGCAGAGAACCTGCTGTTTCCTGCCCTCTGGATTCTGCTGCTGGGGCTTTAGCTTACCCACTCAGCCTCGGACTCCGGGGTCCGGTTTCTGGCGCTCAGACCTGGGGGTGAGCTCAGCTTTATCTCCTTTCCCCCAGCTTGGCCCCACACGTCCTTCCTCTCTCAACCCTACAGACAGACTACTCCTCCCCCAGCCAGAATGTTCCAGAGGAGCTCTCCTGAAATCAGGTGTTAGAGCTCCCCCTTCTGGTCTGGAGTAAGAAAAGTGTTGTATGCTGTGTGTTACCTGTTAAAGGGATCCTTCCTTGCTTTCAGGCATGACATCACTCTCCTCTAGAGGGAGGCAAGGTCACTGTGGCAACCAAACTCCTGGGGTCCACACTTACCTGAGGAGGTGGTGATGGCAAACTCAGTTGAGGGGTTCAAGAGAGGCCTGGATGTCTTCCTGGAGCGTAACAATATTGTATCGTACTGTTATTAGGTTCTTTAGAAGGACGCAGATCTGGGGATCTATTCTGATGGAATATAGGCTGCACTGGATGGACAAATGTCTTTTTTCGGCCTTGTTAACTATGTAAGGGCATCCTGCAGAATGATAATAAGAGAATAATATGGGATATATTCAATGTGGACGTGTTGGAAGTAGACTAGTTATAGACTAGACCATGTATTGGATAGATTTTTTGCACCCAAATTTGGCACAATGCGCTCCACCAAGGGCCATGTCACCTCTCCACAGTACCACAGTCCAAGTCCCTTGCCATCAAAGGAGCAAAAGTGTCTATAGTAGTGGCATGTGCTGCAAAATACTGATGTACTTGGAATACTTAATTTTCCACAAAGAGAAGATGAGAAATATTACCAATGAGTTATTTGTTGTGTGTTGTGCCATTTCTATAGATGTCCCTTGCACAGCAGCAGCCTGATAACTCCATACTAGGGAGCTCAGATGTGGGTTCTGAAACTGAAGAAGCCTTGTATTCAGCTCCAAGATTCAATGAGGCATCCACAAACACTGGAGCTCCAGATGAGAGAAGTTCTGTATTGTCCAGTTTTGGAGTAATGCAGGAAGGTTCTGGATCACAGGACAAACATCCAGAAGAAACGTCCCTCTCCAAATGTGCGGAAGCTGATGGGAAACGGGACCTGGACTCCATGTTGGTGAAACTTCAGTCTGGTCTCAAACAACAAGGAATAGAAACACAAACGAAAGGTCTGTGTGAAAGCTGCCAGCGACCCATAGCAGGACAGGTAAACGTTGGTGATTGTAGTCTATCCTTAACTCTTAAGCTTTATTTACACAGGCTGATTACCAAGAATCAGTGTTCATAGGAATGCTTGTATCCTGATTATTGGCCTTTCTAAACAAGCCACCAAGTACCTGACCCCTCAAAAAAACCATCATTAGCTCTTCATCCTAATTGTGCAGCATGTGTTGCCAAGAACAATGATATTCTGCGCTTTCTGAGCAATCGTACTATTGATCAGTCTGTGCTCATGGAAGTGCAGTTAGTCTGTCTAAATTGGACATTAAAGGGAATCTGCTTTCAGAACCCAGAAAAGACAACTGGGAACAAGGAGTGTATAGAACAATAAACGAGATTTTATTAATACATTTATAAAAAATTAATTAAAAATGGATGCCTCTTGCCAGACAAAAAGCAGCAAAAAATAGCAACACCCTCTAGGTTATATATTCAGTTGAATTTGACAAGGTGGTTGAGTCAATCCCATGCACACTAGCTGAATGCTCATAATGAAAGGTATATTTCTAAAGTGATCATTTACATGGCATTATAACAACATCAGTAATAATAATGCTAGGCAAACTGTTGCATTCAGTTAGAAGTTTATGTAATCACAAGATAATATATAACTAGGAGGAGGCAACAAATTATATTTAGGTACAGATATAATTATATCTATAATCATTTAGACGAGAAACAAGATGATTAAAGTTATCATAAAGTGCCTCCGGGCATATGGTTTAACATTTTGCTGAAGTTTTCAGTCAATAAACATTTAAAGTGCAATAGATTAAAGCAGACTCCACAAGTCATGCCATAAAATATAGCATGCTACAAATAGGCATTGTGAGGCAGTAACCGGTGTCATATGCAAGGGTCGCTATGTGTCCCCCTCAGGATACGCACTGAAGTATTTTGAGGCTGCTGAAGTGCATTGCAGTCATAGGCCTAGCTGTGATTGCAATGCAAAATAAAAGTAAGTGTTGGTCTTGGGCAAGCTATTTGTCAAAGGCAGATTTAAGAAAACCTGCACTGGGCTTTTATTTTTGAAACGGACTACAGGATGGTAGAGGGGCAGTCCGTTTCCTTCCCGGCCAGGTCTTCCATGTCGCCTACAGCCACAGGTTCCTTGTAAAAACACCTGAATCAGAGGGTTGGGGGTGTCTGTTTGGTTTTGCAAGCATGCAGAGCTCCACCTGTGTGAGGCAACACAGGGCCAAGTGGAGCCAAAAGGCCTGGCACCCCTCTGCATGCACAGCGGTGCAGTCGCCCACGGCTCCAATCCAGAGGTGGACTGTCTTGTTCCTGGCTGCGATCCGGAGGATGTCGTGTGCTGTTTATTTATGTGAGTTAGACATTAAAATACGTTTTGCTTTAAACTTTGCTGGGTCACTGCCTCATCACTGCACAGTGTGGACATTGATGCACTTCAGCATATAGTATAGATTGAGACCATATTGTATTAAGTGCATAATGTATTTGTTTTACCTGGGTTGTAAGCAAAGTGAGCTCAAAGGACAGCTATGTCTCCCAGCCCAATGCTCCTATTCTTCCGGGGGCGTGTCGGAAGAAGAATAGGCAACACACTCATTGGGGTGGGAGACGTAGTTGTCCTTTGCGCTCACTTTGCTTGCAACAAAAGTAACTTTGCCTAGCATTATTTTGGAGACACGGGGGTCGGCGGGCAACCACATGGACCAGTGATTGTCCTGACGAACGCCAGCTCTCCTTTTAAATGTGGGCATGATTCTACTCAGAGAACACAGTGAGGGTGAAACAGTGTGGCAATGCTTTATTGAACCACAAAACAGGCAGATAACACGTGGAACAGTCCCAGCAAAATGCCCCAAAATGGTGCACATTACAGAGTCTCACCCTTCCGCTCACTCACCGGGATAATGGCAGCTGTTATTTCAGAGCTCCCAGGGTCGACTACCCCATCTGTGGCACACACACAAAGAGGAGGTAATGACAAGCGTTGGAAGATGACAGTCCATTCAGATACAAGGCCAGTTGACCGGAGGGTCACAACCTGGCTTCATCTTCCATGGTTGACTATCACACCTGTGGCACGCACACAGAGAGGAGGTAACGGTAAGCTTAGGAATTTAACAGTTCATTGATGTACAAGGCCAGTTGACCCGAGGGTCGCAATCTGGCTTCTCCGAACGTCTCCATGGAGCCAGGCGATCGACGGGTCCCACTCTTGGCTTTCTCCAAACGTATCCATGGTTCAGCGATGGTCAATGGAGCAGATCTGTATTCTTCCAACCGGGGCCGAGGTCCCCTAGGTTGTTTCCTGTAGAATGATAGATCTGTGTCCCTCGTGATGGAACCATGATGTATTGGCAGCAGTCCTGTAGGGTCCCTTGGATGTTTGTATGTCTTGGCAGAGTCTCTGGCTTTCTCTTTCTCTGTCTCTCTATACAGAGACATGTAACATATTTTTATATTTAACAAGAGTCCTTCACTCAGTATTAAAGGGTAAGCATGGAAATGAGATCAAGTGGCATTACTTGATTATTTAATCCATTTGCATAGTTATTCCTCCCCTGTTTTCGAGGTCAACAAACTATCTGGCCTACACAATGCATAATTAACATATCAGTAAGCATCACTAGTCATCAAGGATAAGAGCACATTATGTTATATCAAATATCAGCTTACAAGTTAATATTCCAGGCTTACACAAGCAAAAGTCTGTTTTCTTGACCAACCAGAAATCAACACTTAAATTCAAAAGTCAACAAAAAGATAACAGTCTATTCCTCCTGGCTTGCTAAAAATAGTCATCTACAGTCATGGCCAAAAGTTTTGAGAATGACACAAATATTATATTTTCACATGATCTGCTGCCCTCTGGTTTTTATGTGTGTTTGACAGATGTTTTTATCACAGACAGAAATATAATTGCAAACATATGAGTAACAAAAGCTTATATTGACAGTTAGAATGAGTTAATGCAGCAAGTCAATATTTGCAGTGTTGACCCTTCTTCTTCAGGACCTCTGCAATTCTCCCTGGCATGCTCTCAATCAACTTCTGGACCAAATCCTGACTGATAGCAGTCCATTCTTGCACAATCAATGCTTTCATTTTGTCAGAATTTTTAGGTTTTTGTTTGTCCACCCGTCTCTTAATGATTGACCACAAGTTCTCAATGGGATTAAGATCTGGGGAGTTTCCAGGCCATGGACCCAAAATCTCTATGTTTTGTTCCCTGAGCCATTTAGTTATCACCTTTGCTTTATGGCAAGGTGCTCCATCATGCTGGAAAAGGCATTGTTGATCGCCAAACTGCTCTTGGAGGGTTGGGAGAAGTTGCTCTTGGAGGACATTCTGGTACCATTCTTTATTCATGGCTGTGTTTTTAGGCAAGACTGTGAGAGAGCCGATTCCCTTGGCTGAGAAGCAACCCCACACATGAATGGTTTCAGGATGCTTAACAGTTGGCATGAGACAAGACTGGTTGTAGCGCTCACCTTGTCTTCTCCGAATGAGGCGTTTTCCTGATGTCCCAAACAATCGAAAAGGGGATTCATCAGAGAAAATAACTTTATCCCAGTCCTCAGCAGTCCACTGCCTGTACCTTTTGCAGAATATCAGTCTGTCCATGATGTTTTTTTCTGGAGAGAAGTGGCTTCTTTGCTGCCCTCCTTGAGACCAGGCCTTGCTCCAAGAGTCTCCGCCTCAAAGTGCGTGCAGATGCACTCACACCTGCCTGCTGCCATTCCTGAGCAAGCTCTGCACTGCTGGTAGCCCGATCCGCAGCTGAAACACTTTTAAGAGACGGTCCTGGCGCTTGCTGGTCTTTCTTGGGCGCCCTGGAGCCTTTTTGGCAATAATGGAACCTCTCTCCTTGAAGTTCTTGATGATGCGATAGATTGTTGACTGAGGTGCAATCTTTCTAGCTGCGATACTCTTCCCTGTTAGGCCATTTTTGTGCATTGCAATGATGACTGCACGTGTTTCTTTAGAGATAGCCATGGTTAACAGAAGAGAAACAATGATGCCAAGCACCAGCCTCCTTTTAAAGTGTCCAGTGGTGTCATTCTTACTTAATCATGACAGATTGATCTCCAGCCATGTCCTCATCAACACCCACACCTGTGGTAATGGAGCAATCACTGAAAAGAGGTTAGCTGGTCCATTTAAGGCAGGGCTGCAATCATATTGAAATGTGTTTTGGGGGATAAAGTTCATTTTCTAGCCAAATATTGACTTTGCAAGTAATTGCTGTTAAGCTGATCACTCTTTATAACATTCTGGAGTATATGCAAATTGCCATTAGAAAAAGTGAAGCAGTAGACTTTGTAAAAATTAATATTTGTGTCATTCTCAAAACTTTTGGCCATGACTGTATAGCACAGTCCCTTAGCATATAGTGTACTCACTTATTATATATAGCAGAGTCCCTTAGTATATAGTGTACTCACTTATTATGTATAGAACAGTCCTTTAGTATATAGTGTACTTACTTATGTATAGCAGAGTCCCTTAGTATATAGTGTACTCATTTATTATGTTAGCACAATCTCTTAGTTTATAGTGTACTCACTTATTATGTATAGCACAGTCCTTTAGTATATAGTGTACTCACTTATTATGTATAGAAGAGTCCCTTAGCATATAGTGTACTCACTTATTATGGATAGCACAGTCCTTTAGTATATCTTGTACTCACTTATTATGTATAGCAGAGTCATAGCAGAGTCCCTTAGTATATAGTGTACTCACTTATTATGTATAGCAGAGTCCCTTAGTATATATATCCAATAAATCAGGTCTAGACTAATGGCACTTCTGTTATTAATGTGCTAGAGATGGTTGCTGAGCAGAGGCTCCCTCTGGTGGTTACAGACAGTACTGAACCTTTCAGCGAGGATTGGCAATCTGGGTTCACTGACTGGTCTGATATAAGGGAGGTTCCCTCCCATGATGGTTGCCGGTGATCAATTGTTCTTGTCTCAATTGTGGTTCCTGGTTCATTTGGAAGTTTGCTGAGTCTTACCTGCATCTCCTGCTTTCAGATAAGATATTTTTTGCTTTTCTTTTTGTGCTTGCTTTTTGCATTGTTTTCTGCACTTTTGTGGAGGTCAGCCAGGTCCCCTCCTGGGGCCTGAGCTCCTCACAGTTTATCTGCAGCCACTGTTATTTGCTCATTTGCTTTTTCCTGTTTTTTCAGCGGCTGCAGCTTGGTTTTGTTCACACTGAGATCTGATTTAGCGGGTGGCGAGATCATGTGATCTCAGTATTTTTGCAATCAGAATTGTTGGATTTTTGTAGGGTTTTCTGGGTTGCAGAAAGTAATCTCTCCTTTCCTATCCTATTTAGTCAGCTTGTGGCCCCAGCGTTTGCTCAATCTATTTTCTGCCTATGTTTGTGTTTTCATCTTGTCTAACTGCCATTATATGTTTGGGGCTTCCTATTTTCTTTGGGGATCTGCTCCGGGGCAGATAGCTTTCATCTTTCTGCCTTTAGGTGTAGTTATCTCTCAGGCTGTGACGAGGCGTCTAGGATCAACGTAGGAACGCTCCACGGCTACCTCTAGTTGTGTGGTTAGTTTAGGAATCTGCAACCCATCAGTTACCAACATCTCAGGTGTTCTGCTGCCCTGCTGTTGTTCCTGTCCTCCTCAGCTACCGAAACATAACAGTATCACCGGCCATAACTGAAAATTATATGGTACTCACAGAAGGGAAAAATAGTGTGGAAAGAAAAAAGTTGTCAGAGTTGTCAGAGATTTTTTTTTTCTGTCTGTTGCATTTTTTCCCTCTTTTTCTCTGGGTGCTGAGGAGGATTTTTTTTCTTTCAATGGAGTTTGCACAGTTGTCTGGCCGTGTGGATCAGCTTGCCACTGAGGTTCGGAGTATTGCTACCTATCTTGCTAGGTTGCCGGTTGTGGAACCTAGGATTCCCATGCCAGATTTGTTTTTGGGGGTTCGGGCTAAATTTCTGAATTTCAAAAATAACTGTAAGTTGTTTTTGCCTTAAAGCCTAAGTCCTCAGGTAACGCAGCACAGCAGGTTCAAATTGTCATCTCTCTCCTGCGCGGCGATCCTCAGGATTGGGCTTTTTCCCTGACACCTGGAGATCCTGTTTTGAATGATATTGATGCATTTTTTTGTAATGTATGTAGTACAGTTCATATAGCGTCTTGTGCTTGGGTGCGATGAAAATACATGAGACACAGGTTTGATATAGAAAGTCTTGTATTACTTCATACAAGTTGGCAAAAATAGTCACACAGTTTGCAGACACAGAAGCAGGAGACACAGCAGGCCAGAGTAATCTAAGCTCAGCAATCACTCTCCACAACAGGTTCAGGATCTTCTTCTCTGTTACCGTAAGTCCATGCAAACGTGGGTCTTTCAAAGAGCAGGGTTCCAGAGTCCACAAGTGCTTCAGAGTTCCTCAGTAGGAATAGCTGGAGTATAAGGTCCAAGGCTTTAGGAGTCAGGTCACAGGTTCACTGCAGGCTAGATTCTGAAGCACTGATTGCTCAGCTGTGGCTGCTTAAGAAGCAAAAGGAGAGAATCAGGGCGGGAACATGCAAGCTGGAAACTCCATTTTGACTGAGGGCAAGATAGCTGCAGCAAGACAGAAAGTAAAATGGCTGACGAACAAACTGAGTTTCAGGAACATGTACACAGAACCTTACATTACTCCCCCCTTAGGGACAACCTCCGGATGACCTCAGGCCAGGCTTGTGTGGGTACCTCTGATGAAACTGACGGAGCAAGCGAGGAGCATTAACGTTATTGACTGGTTCCCATGAGTTGTCCTCCACTGGGTAGCCCTGCCATTTAATCAGATATTGTAACTGATTTCTATACAACCTGGAATCTAAAATCCTTTCCACCACAAATTCTTCCTGACCATCGACTAGCACTGGGTCAGGGCAAGGAGAAGAACGTCCAGGAAACGTATTGGGTGTCGCAGCCTTTAGTAGGGATACATGAAAGACAGGGTGAATTCTCATAGTTCTGGGCAGTTGAAGACGACAAGCAACGGCACTTATAATTTTACTGATTTTATAGGGTCCAATGTACTTATGTCCCAACTTAGACGATGGAATCCTTAACTTAAGATTTCTGGTTGACAGCCAGACCAAGTCTCCTACCTTGAAAGCTGGTGCAGGTTTACGAAATTTATCTGCTGCTTTCTTGTACCTTTCCTGAGCCGATTCCAGATTCTCCTTTAGAAGATCCATATTCTTCTGTAAAGGCGTGATTCTTTCAGCCACTGCTGGTAAAGGCGTTTCTATGGGAAATCGTGGTAGAATGTTAGGATGATAACCTAGATTAGAGTAAAAAGGAGACTGCTTAGTGGAGGCACTCTGAGAGTTGTTATACGAGAACTCAGCTAATGGAAGTAGATCCACCCAATCATCCTGTAGGTGGCAGATAAAGCAGCGGAGATACTGCTCCAGGGTTTGATTGGTTCGTTCGGTCTGTCCATTAGTCTGGGGATGAAAAGCAGAAGAAAGGTTTACTTTAATGTCCAATGCTGCACAGAAATTTTGCCAAAACCTAGAAGTGAATTGCACCCCTCGATCCGAAATAACCTCATCCGGTACTCCATGTAAGCGAAACACATCTTTAATCATCAAATCTGATGTCTGTTTTGCAGTGGGTAAGCCGACACAAGGGATAAAATGAGCTGCCTTTGTTAGACGGTCAACCACCACTAGAATGGTGTTCTTCCCTTGAGAGGTTGGTAACTCCACAATGAAGTCCATAGAAATGGATCCCCACGGGCGGGACGGGGTGAGAAGAGGCTGTAACAGACCAGTTGGTGAGGAGCGAGGTGTTTTGCATCTTGCACAGACTTCACATGAAGTGACATAGTTTAAAACATCCTTCCTGCAAGTGGGCCACCAAAAGAAACGAGAGAGAAATTCCTGTGTCTTTAGAATTCCTCTATGCCCAGCTATCTTGGAATCGTGAATGAGTTGCAATACTCTCAATCTGACTGTTTCAGGAATATACAGGCGTTGTCCCTGAATCCACACACCATTCTTAAAGACAAGACTTACGTCCCTTGGGGGTTGTGCCAAAAAGGAATCCGCATGGTATGCTTCCTTGATGTCCTTAAGTAGGTCTTGATTATGAATTACTCCTAGGAATCTAGAGTCAGGAAGAATAGTCTTAGGAGGAGTAATTGGACGTGTCTCTGCTGAGTAAATCCTAGAGAGTGCATCAGCCTTTCCATTGCGCGATCCTGGTCTATAAGAAATGATAAAATTAAATTGGTTTAAGAAAAGATTCCAGCGAGCCTGGCGAGGAGTCAGGCACTTAGCCGACCTGATAAACTCAAGGTTACGATGGTCTGTCAGGACGACTATTTGCTGTTCAGCTCCCTGAAGAAGGTGTCTCCATTCTTTGAAGGCGGCAATAATGGCCAACAACTCTCTATTGCCCACATCGTAGTTCCTCTCAGCCGAAGACAACTGCTGGGAAAAGAAGGCACAGGGATGCAAGACATTCTTCTCACCTGTTCTCTGAGAGAGTATAGCTCCAACGGCACAGTCTGAAGCATCCACCTCTATTATGAAGGCAAGCTCGGGGTTGGGATGTACTAGGATAGGTGCAGTGGTAAATTTATCTTTTAGACGGGAAAATGCTTCCTGGGCTTGGGAGTCCAGGAGAACCTAGACTCTTTCCGGGTAAGTTGGGTGATAGGTGACACTACCTCAGAGAAATTTCTAATGAAACGTCTATAGAAGTTGGCAAACCCGATGAAGCGCTGTACCTCCTTCACATTTCTAGGACATGGCCAATCCTTGATGGCTTGGGTTTTGCTTCCATCCATACTAATTCCTTGTGTAGACAGTACATACCCCAGAAATTGAATTTCGGTCCTATGGAATTCACACTTTTCAAGTTTGATGTAAAGATGATTTTGTCTTAGACGTTCCAAGACCATTCTCACATGTCCATGATGTTCCTCTGTGGAGTTAGAAAAAATTAGAATATCATCCAAATAAATTACCACGAATGTATCTAGGAGATCCCTGAAGATGTCATTCACCAAGTGTTGGAAAGTGGCTGGGGCGGTACTCAGACCAAAAGGCATAACTAGATATTCAAAGTGTCCATAGCGTGACCTGAATGCAGTCTTCCATTCATCCCCAGGTCTAATACGGACTAAGTTATAGGCCCCACGAAGATCTAGTTTAGAGAAAATTTTGGCATGTCGCACTCTCTCCAATAACTCAGGGATTAAAGGCAATGGATAACGGTTTCTAATAGTAACCTTATTGAGTTCCCTATAGTCTACGCATGGTCTCAGAGATCCATCTTTCTTCTTTACAAAGAAGATGGGTGCACCTGCAGGAGATGAAGAGGGGCGTATGAAGCCCTTGGCTAGATTTTCGTCTATGTAATCCTTTAAAGCCTTTAGCTCGGGCCCCGCCAGGGGGTAGATCTTACCAAAAGGTATCTCTGCTCCAGGCAATAATTCAATTGGACAATCATATGGACGGTGAGGAGGAAGCTGGTCAGCGTTCTTCTTGTCACATAAATCCACATAGTCCTGGTATACAGCTGGTAGTTCAGGGACTGACATGGTTCCTTTAGGAACAGAGCAAGCTGAAACTTTTGGACTCATCTGTTTCTCTGGAAAGTGTAATTCCTTGGTCTCCCAGTTAATGGTAGGATTCTGAGCCTGCAGCCATGGTAGCCCTAGAATAATGGGAAAGTGGGGAGAAGAGATAAGCATAAAGGACAGTTTCTCTTGATGATCTTTACCCATAAGAACCCTCAAAGGCTCTGTTTCCTGATCCACTGGTCCAGAGGTCAGCAGGGAGCCATCCACAGTTTCCATCTGTACTGGAGTAGCCTTCTTCACTGAACGTATCCCCTGTTTCAGAGCAAAGGAGACATCCATAAAATTTCCACTTGCCCCTGAGTCGATCATAGCAGAGCTAGACACCCAAGCTGAGTCAACCCAGAGTTTGATGGAAAGAAAGCAATGAGAATTGTTTTTCTTACAACTCAGCTGGGACACCGCTGAGGAAACTTGAAAAATGGCAGCGTTTACACAGTCAACGTCCTCAGAGGTAACGGAGTTTAAGTCCGAGAAATCAAGATCTGTTGCTGCAAATAGATTTTTTGGCGGAACTGTCCCAGGTGGTATCAAGGGCCCATCTCCTGAAATCCAAGGCATATTCAGCTACCGAGTGCTTACCTTGGCGCAAAGCTAACATGGCTGCTTCAGCTGTTGCACCTCGATTGGGGTCATCAAACACCTGCCCCATGGCTGAAATAAAAGCATCAAGGTGATTCAAACAATCATCCTCAGTCTCAATCAGAGGGTTTGCCCACATCAAAGCCTTGTTGGTAAGCAACATAATTATAGTAAGCACCTTAGATCGTTCAGTGGGAAATTGTGAAGCATGTGCAGAAAAAAAAAGATTGCATTGATTAATAAATCCCCTGAATTTCTCACGTTCACCGCCAAAACGAAAAGGGGCAACTTGGGAATCCCAGAACTCGGGGCTACGGCAGGAGCCTGGACTCGCTCTTCTAGAACCTCAATCCTGGCTCGCAAATCCTGGGCAGTCTGTCCAAACACTTGCAAATTGTGATTAGTGAGGTCCTGTAGGCTTGAAAAACGGGTCTTTATATTCTGCAAATCTGCAAGGATATTATCAGTCACTCCGCAAAGTTACTTTATGCGGGCCTCCATTTTCCAGATCTTTTAAGACAGGAGTACTGGAAGAAGAGGAGAGGAGAAAAAAAAAAAAACAATAGTGTTTACCTGTGGTAACACTGCAGAGAGAAAAAAAAATTAAGGGAACTGCTCACCTGGAATGGTTGTGAGAAGTCACAACCACTATCATCACAGAAAGTTCACCCGGACATCTGATATCCACAGTTACAGCAGACAAAAAAGAGAAAAGAAAAAGAAAAAAAAAAAAACAATAGTGTTTACCTGTGGTAACACTGCAGAAAAAAAAAACACTTAAGGGAATTGCTCACCTGGAATGGTTGTGAGAAGTCACAACCACTGTCATCACAGAAAGTACAACCGGACATCCGATATCCACAGTTACAGCAGACACAGCCTTTCCAGACCCAGCAGACACTAACGTTTTGGCTTCAGAATCTTGTAATGTATGTAGTACAGTTCATATAGCGTCTTGTGCTTGGGTGCGATGAAAATACATGAGACACAGGTTTGATATAGAAAGTCTTGTATTACTTCATACAAGTTGGCAAAAATAGTCACACAGTTTGCAGACACAGAAGCAGGAGACACAGCAGGCCAGAGTAATCTAAGCTCAGCAATCACTCTCCACAACAGGTTCAGGATCTTCTTCTCTGTTACCGTAAGTCCATGCAAACGTGGGTCTTTCAAAGAGCAGGGTTCCAGAGTCCACAAGTGCTTCAGAGTTCCTCAGTAGGAATAGCTGGAGTACAAGGTCCAAGGCTTTAGGAGTCAGGTCACAGGTTCACTGCAGGCTAGATTCTGAAGCACTGATTGCTCAGCTGTGGCTGCTTAAGAAGCAAAAGGAGAGAATCAGGGCGGGAACATGCAAGCTGGAAACTCCATTTTGACTGAGGGCAAGATAGCTGCAGCAAGACAGAAAGTAAAATGGCTGACGAACAAACTGAGTTTCAGGAACATGTACACAGAACCTTACATTTTTCTGGCTCTGGGGTTATTGTACGATGAACCTAATGTCAATGATCAAGCTGAAAAAACCTTGTTGGCATTAAACCAGGGTCTTGAAGATGCTGAGTTGTACTGTCAGAAATTCCGAAATGGGCAGTCCTGACCAAATGGAATGATGATGCTTTGGCAGCCCTTTTTCGGAAGGGGCTGTCAGAGAATGTAAAGGATGTTATGGTGGGATTCCCCTGCTCCCTCTGGTCTCAATGATTCTATGTCATTGGCTATTCAAATTGACAGACGTTTGCGTGAGCGCAGAGGTATGCGTGAGATAGTGTTGCCTTGTGAGCCAGCTTCTGAGCCCATGCAGTGTGATGGAGTGACTTCTGGGGCACAGCGTCATGAGTTTCGAAAGCGCAATGGGTTATGTTTCTACTGTGGTGATGCCCCTCATGCTATTTCAGTCTGCCCTAAGCGGGGAAGACGTTTTGCACGCTCAGTTGTCTTGGGTAGTGTTCAGACTAAATTTCTGTTGACTGTTACCCTGATTTGCTCCCTGTCCACATTTTCTGCTCAGGCTTTTGTTTATTCAGGAGCAGTATTAACCTGATGGATTTTGACTTTGCCAAACGTTGTGGGTTTCCCATGATACCCCTGCGGAAGTCTATTCATTTACTGGGCATTGATTCTACCCCTTTGGCGGAGAATAAACCCCAGTTTTCTACTCAGGTGATAATGAGGGTTGAACCAGATCATCAGGAGAGTTGCAAATTTCTGGTGCTATATAATCTGCATGACATTATTGTACTAGGTTTCCCTTGGTTACAGTCTCATAATCCTGTTTTGGATTGGAAATCTGTGTCTGTGACCAGTTGGGGCTGCCAATGTGTTAATGCCGACACTCCTGTTTTTTCTGCCTCTCCCAAGTCTCAGGATGTTCCTGACTTTTTGACTGATTTTTCGGATGTATTTAGTGAAAGTAAATCTGCATCTTTGCCCCCTCACAGGAGCTACGATTGCGCTATTGAATTAGTGCCTGGTGGTAAATTTCCTAAAGGTCGCCTTTTTAACTTGTCTGTACCTGAACACAATGCTATGCGATCTTATATCAAGGAGTCATTGGAGAAGGGTCATATCAGACCATCCTCTTCACCCTTGGGTGACGGTTTTTTTCTTTGTGGCCAAAAAGGATGGTTCATTGAGGCCGTGTATTGATTATCGTCTCTTGAATAAGATCACTGTGAAGTATCAATATCCGTTACCCTTGACATCTGACCTGTTTTCCAGGGTGAAAAGTGCTAGTTGGTTTACCAAGCTTGACCTCAGGGGGGCGTATAACCTTATTCGCATTAAGCACAGGGATGAATGGAAGACGGCGTTTAATACCCCAGAGGGGCATTTTGAGTACCTAGTGATGCCCTTTGGGCTCACTAATGCTCCTTCCGTCTTCCAATCCTTCATGAATGATATTTTCAGGGATTTTGTGGATAAATTTCTGATTGTTTATTTGGATGATATCTTGATTTTTTCCAATGACTGGGATTCTCATGTGGAACATGTTCGGACTTTGTTCCGGATTTTGAGAGAGAATGCACTGTATGTGAAGGGATCAAAGTGTCTTTTTGGCGTACAGAAGGTCTCATTTCTGGGATTCATTTTGCCTCCATCTATTATTGAAATGGACCCGGTCAAGGTTCAGGCCATCTGTGATTGGGTCCAACCTACTTCATTAAAGGCTCTTCAGAGATTTTTGGGTTTTGCCAATTTTTATCGTAAATTTATTGGTAATTTCTCCGGTATTGTTAAACCATTGACTGATTTGAACAAAAAGGGCTCTGATGTGGTTGAATTGGCCTCCTGAGGCAGTCTCTGCGTTTCAGTAACTTAAGCAGAGATTCACTTCTGTTCCTGTTCTACGGCAGCCTGATGTTTCTCTACCGTTTCAGGTGGAGGTTGATGCCTCTGAAATTGGGGCAGGTGCCGTTTTGTCCCAAAGAGATCCAGAGACCTGTAAGAGTAACCCTTGTGCCTTTTTCTCTCGAAAATTTTCTCCAACTGAACGTAATTATGACGTGGGTAATCGGGAGTTATTGACCATGAAGTGGGCCTTTGAAGAGTGGAGACATTGGCTGGAAGGAGCCAAACATCAGGTGGTGGTCCTCACGGACCATAAGAATCTGGTTTATCTGGAATCAGCCAAGCAACTTAATCCTAGACAGGCCAGGTGGGCCTTGTTTTTCACACGTTTTAATTTTGTGGTTTCTTTTCTTCCTGGCACTAAGAATGTTAAGGTGGATGCCCTCTCGAGGAGTTTCTTTGCGGACTCTCCTGAGTTATCTGATCCTGCTGTTATTTTGAAAGAGGGTTTAGTTCTTTCTGCTATCTCGCCCAATTTGAGACTGGCCTTGGAAGGGTGTCAGGAGGATAAACCTGAGCGCTGCCCGATTGGGAAATTGTTTGTCCCAGCCAGTGGAAGAAAAGTGTGATGTCTGGTTTTAAATTTTTCCAGTTGACTGGTCTCCGGGAAATTTTTGGTTTCCCGAGATTGGGAGTCGGTCCTTTTGGTGGGGCCCACTTTGGTTTTCGTGATGTCTTGGAATTTGGCAGTCCTGTGGGGCTTGCTCTCGCTCCAAGCCTTTCTTCGTTAGTGGTTTGTTAATGCCCTTACCCGTGCCCAAGAAGGGGGGGGGGACCCCCTATCTCTATGGTTTTTTTTTGACCTCCTTTTTTTAGAGAATGCCCCCATCTTTGGGGAATTGTGATAGATTTTCCCAAAATGATAAAATTTTTTGCCATTTCCTTTAAATTTAC